>VWZG01006785.1:1571313-1692235 GCA_013396735.1 Grallaria varia
GGGGCGGGAGGGCTGAGTGGGCGCGCGCCGCGGAGGAAGTAAACAACCCGGCGGCGCGCGGGTGGGCGGGCGGCTGTTGGGGCCGGGTGCAAAGGCGGGCGGCGCGCGGACCCCCCACAGGGCGCCATGGCCGACGCGGGGCTCCCCCTCAGGGCTCCCACAGCCCCTCGCGGTTCCCTCGGGGAACCCGCGGGGCGGCGCGGTGCTCTTGACGTGCAGTGAGTTGTTTATTTTTGATACTCTGCTGCGTCACTGCGGCGTGTCACGGGTTCGGGACTGCCCGGTACCGGTCGCAGTTGGGTTTGGCACAGCGAGCAGCCTGCTGTACTCCTGTGGCTGCTGCGTGTTCCTCCACCTCTGGGAACCGAGCAGGCCACTGACAGAACCCCTGAGTTTTACATCAAAATACAAGCAAGGAGCAAATTATTTCTCTTTCACAGTCAGTGGGCACTTGTGTGCCATAAAAACCTCTGTGCTCCGTTAGGACTAGTTGTATTGTTAAAACACAGCAACGGGCGTTACCCCATGAGGGCCCACCAGCCTCCCAGCAGCCCCCAGGCAGGGCCCACTCCAGCCCTCCACCCACCTCCCCAGCACTTTCTTTCTCAGGTTATCAATTCCTGCCTTTGCCGTTCCCCGATGCCCTCACAGAGAGCAATGTCCAAGTTCACGGGCAGCCCATGCCGTGTTCCCGTGCTGTGCAGGGCACTTACTCCACAGGGCAGGGCAGGGCAGGGTGTTGGCCAGGGGTGCTGCCCCTGCTGCCTTCTCACTCCTAATAACCCTGCCAAAGATGCATTTCATTTGATTTAGGAGTTTGTGTGTACCAGTCATGTCAAGTGTAAAAATAATCCTTTTCCCGTAATACAACTGCAAAGATCATTTCCCTAGCCAGTAATTTTGACCGCACGTCTCTTTACTTTCGTGATTTGCTTTCAAAGTCGTTCTTTGGCTAACTCACCTATGATTCATTATGAGATGACAACTCTCAACAATTCCTGACACCGACCTACACCACCCACTTGTTTTGTTTTTGGATAAATAGCTCTATGTTTTCTTTTACTATTTCTTTCAGTTATGGGAAAAGATATATTTTGGAGTCTCCAGTAACACAATTTGGAAGCTGGCATGCTGAGTCTTGCACTTGCTGTGTGGATTGTTAGTGCTTCATTATTTTTGCGTACTTCTCTATTCTCTGTCTGTTCTCTGCCTGCTCCTGTGTGTTTAAACTGCACTCTTTTTGTTTTGTGTTTTTACACCATCTAACACGGTATGTTCCTGCCCATGATTAGAGCTCCTAAGTGTTTTGGCAGTACCATGAATAAGTTACAATACAGAAATGTAATTATTCCCAAAAAAGTTTATAAACACTAGGAAACTGAGCTTAAGTTTAGTTTTTGAAGACATTCAGACACCTTGGTGCAAAAATACACAGCTAAACTCCCCATTAACATTGATTCTGCCATGCAGTGGTGTCATGCATTAACTATACAATTATATTGCATTATATTGTTGATAGCCCCTGGTAGAATTAAACTGGTTTCTAAAGATGTCTTCCTTTTATTTTTCATTCTTTTCTACCTGGTCAGTCAGTTGGGTGAGGCTGAAATTGCTTGTGCATTTCCATATACTGTTTGGGTTTCTTTCTATACTTTTACATGAAAATTTAAAGTGATTTGAAATGTATAGAGCATGGTGAACTGTGTTCATTGCATGCGTATTCCAGCTGATTGCTGAAGGATACATGTGGGAGGAAGAAAGGAAACTATTTGAAAGAAAGGGCTTGGTTTCTCTTTTTTGTTTATGGTTTGTTTTTTTTTCAGTCATCAACCTCTGGGCTTGCCTGACAGTAACTATGAATAAGCTGTCTCTGTAGGAAGAAATTTATGACTGTTTCTTGGTCTCTTAAAGTCCTTTGCTCTTCCACTGCACTTGCAGTGGGTTTGCTAGGGAGTGGAGAAAGCAACATGGGCATAATTCAGTCATGTAGAATTTTGGAGTGGTGGATGTGTGTGATCAGACCCATGGGGACCTGTGAAAACAGAGCTAATAGAAACAGATTTTTCTGATGGGGTCTCTCTGGCTTAAAAGGAGTGCTTAGCCTTCCTGAAAACTGAAATTGGTCATGTTTTTCTATGTGACTATTAAAAAATACTTCCTGAGACTGCAAGCTGATCTGTAATTTGCATACTCTTTCTCAACTTCCATTAAGAGGAAAAATACCTAATTTGTTTTCTCTCTCTTTGAATATGTACAGTTTAGAATCTTTGATGCAGTTATTGAGTCAAAGTTACTGATTTTCTCAAGTAATGATTTTTTATTTTTGTGACTCATATGAAATATGTAAGAATACCTGTTAGCGTACGATAACCTTCCGTTTGTCTAGATATGTGATAGCATCTAATTTTGCTATCTTTGTTGTCACAAATGATTATAACTTTTACAAATGTTTGTAAGTTTCTGTCTCACTGTTTCTCTTGCCCCTAGTCTGGCACATAGCCGCAGTTCACGCTGTAAAGCCAGTGCCCCACTGTTGTGTAGAGTCAGCTTTATATTCTTCAGTCTTACTTACAGAAACCAACATAGCCTGAGTATGAAATGCTTCCTTAACTGTTGGTGCATTGTCTTTCAGCAACTATAAAGGGAAATCAAGATCCTCTCTCTGTGTCTCTTGATCTTCACCAGACTTGAAGAACCAGTAGTTCTTAGAGCTGGAGGTATGTTTGCTTCGTGTTTCATGTATTTGCTCTTTCTACTCTACCAAGTGTCTGCATGAGGCTGGCACTGTAAGAGGCCAGAAATTTGAAACTATTTCTTTCATTATAGTTTCCTCAAGGGGCTATAATGTCTGTAATATAAAGCAATTAAGCGATTGGTAGTTGTATTGTCGAGCCAAATGTAGCGACAAATGTGTCATCTGCTCCTGAAGGACTGAAGGACAAGGATTGGGTTCCTGTAGGTGTCTGTGGAATTCCACAAAGTGATATTATGAACTCAGTTAAGATGTGAGGTAAATGGTCTTGAATGGGATATCACATGATTTATTGTTCATTTCTTTTAAGTACAACAGCCTAAATTATCCCCATCCTCAGTTGCATCTACAGATGCAAAAGACAGAAAAGAAACCAGTTTTGTCGAGCAGTAAAACACAGTCCTAACTCAGTCTTATTTGTGACATGTTTATGAAAGAAAAGGAACTCCAGATTACCTGGAAAATTAACTCTGTAGAAATTCATAATAAAATTATCCCAGAAGTATTTAGCAACCAAAGAATGTTGAGTGCAAAATAAGGTTTACAGTTTTTAATTGTATGTATTAAATTTTCACTAATCATGTGTTTCTAAACATTTATGCAAAATAAATTAATGTAATTCTTCATACTGTATATTTATGGCCCAAACTCTCCTCCTAGAAGACTCATTTTATCTTTACATCTCAAAAGTAGCCTACTCTCATTAACTTTTTCACAATTTTGCTCTCACAGTATGGTCATATGTGACTTCTACATGAGGCAAAGTTACCTCAGGAAGTCCAATAGAATAGTGGTTTTAAATTCACCAGTTATCACAGGTGGTTCTGGAAACCGGAAACTCCCCTGTCCATTGTATGTCAGTGGAATAAGAAAATGAAATTATTATGACATTTCTTAGCCAAGATCCAGAGAACAATAATACCCTGTGTTTAAGGCACAGTCAGGAATTTTAAGCTGTTGCTTCAGTTTGCAGCAGGTTTGCCCTACATCCTTGGGCAAATCTCTCCATCTATCTTGTTTCATTAAATGAAAATAGTAATTCCTCTGTTTCTCAGAAGAGTGTTTATAGAGAGAAAATCTGTTAATGACTGAGAACCTCATGCATTTTGGTATCAAGGGTTATATAAAAATCACTGTAAAGCCACCCTGAGGGTGGCTTCCTTCATCCCTATACAGCTGCGTAAAATCCACTGAGTACCAAGAGTCCCCTACATGTGCATTTCCAGGCAGAAGCTACACGGATTCTTCTCTCATCCAGGCCTTCCTTGCTGTGTTGAAATAAGATACCAGAACCTTCACAGCAATTATGATGATGCCCACTTATGAAAATGTATAGATTTGAATTTCAGATTTTCAGGCACAAAGATTAAAGGCAGACATATTAAAGAGCTCCCAGTTTAATTTAGAGGGAGCTGTGGGTGCTCAGCACCTCTCTGATAATGAGGATGTGGTTGTTTACTTGTTCCATTATACTCCTTTCACCATCCATCTAATCCTATCACATAATTGTCTACAGAAAATACTCAGACACTTGGTTTCTTTACTGTTTTGTGTCTTTGGGGATGGTGTCACCACGCAGTGAAAAGAACCACAGAAAGCTGTTTTTCAAAGGCATACACTCACATTTGCACAATGTTTTCTCACTGGATCATGAATGAATAGTAAGATTATTCTGCCTGTTTGTTTTCCTATTAATGGAGAGTTGCTGTTTGGGATATATAGTTTTGGGATTATGTGAAATATTATGCAACTGTGCTAGTGAAAGAACATAAATGTGCCCTTTTGCAATACACAGTTTTTGTCCTTATGTCCACGTCATTAAGATAGGGAAACTACTAGAGCAACCAGATCCTTCTTCACTAATTTCACAGATCGTCTTTGCATAATAGCAGAGTGGAACAGAAATTAAAGATACCCATTTATATAACTGGAAATAAAAAGTGATATAATTAGTATCAGTTTTCAACTATTCATTTTAATGAGCAGACTGGACTGTTTTCATAAAGGAAAAGCATTTTTTTCCCCAAAATGAGTGCAAATGAACCTTTCCTATTACCTTCTTTTCATTACATCATATCTACTAAAAGGTGTTACATATCAGTTAGCCAGCATGTTGTTAATTCTGTGACTAAAAAAAATATTAGCAGAAGTTAAAGTAAGTGCTCTCTAGACAATTCATAAATGACTACTTTCAGCTTTATGCACAAGTTTGATGAATCAAAACCAAAAGACTCATTCCAGGAGTACAGTCATGACATATCTATATTTGTGTTTTCATTTGAATTAGAAGTGTACTTTTGAAACTAATTTTCATTTGTCCCTACTCACTTACTTTGATCTGTAATCTGTGGCAGTCTTGGAGCACACAAACTGAATTCCTTTCAGATGAAATTAGACCAAAAGCTGTGGTACAACAGCATGATGGTGGGTTATCTGTTCATTGAACCAGCCTAGAACTCCTTTTAGGTAAATTGTGGAATGCATGTAGAGTGGGCAGCTAGTTTTCAACACCAACTCTTTGCCCTCCAGATCTGCTCCACTGTTCCATATTTCTTGCTGATGATACTTAGCCATAGTGCACCTCCGTCTGTTAATAAACAATCAATCCATGGGACCAAATTAAAGTTAGTATAAAGTAAAACCCTAGGAAATCTATGTAGTATGGACTTTGTATTCTCAGCACTGTATGTTTCTTGTGCTTCACACTGCTTGAGGAGGAAGATAACTATCGGGGGAACATTTCAGGCTGCAGGTAGCCTCAAAAGAATAAATAAGGAGTACACAAGACAAATCAAATTTTTGCTGTGCCTTTTCTTTGACCCTTTTTAAAAATGCTTTGCTGTGGACAACTGAAACCTTTGCCCTGAAGTGTTCCTAATCAGAGTAGCATAAGCATTCAGTTTGTCGACTGGATTATCTTTAGTGACCCATGAACTGTTATGTGGGTTGAGTATCACAAAAAACAGCATTGCCAGTGCTGTTTTTCTGAGGTCATCTAAATATGTAGAAGCTTTTTTTAATATTTCTGGTTACTGCTGGATTTTAAGCATTATATGTGTGAAACAACTATGCAGACACCAGTCAGTGAGGGGAGAAGAAAAAAGAGGGAGCATTTGATCAAGAAGCCAGTCCTTTGGCAAAGAAATGGGAGAAAAGAGTGAGAGAAATCAGACAGAAGGCAGAAACCATCTGATCCCGGACTTTTTCAGAACTTTGAGACATGTGGAAAGATTACAGCCACCAGCCATGTGAGCAGATTGCTGCCTGGCTTCTCCAATGCTAGCATAATGGTGTGGCAGCAGTTTGAAGGTCAGGAAGTCCAACAGCTGAGATCCCTTGCCAGAAACAGGGAATTGAGAGAGGAGTTGGAAAAGAGGTAGTGATCTGCCATCTCTGGAGACAGCTCGTCTCAAGTGTGACAGCAAAATATCCATTCAAGGAAGATCTTGTGAACTACCCAGGAAAGTGTACAACCACGTATGAAGACATCCAATACCTCAGAGAATTCAAAGTGCTAGAAGTTACCTACAATGATCTAGACAATTACAAGATCTTTAAAGAACCCAAGGATGTCCTGTGCACACAGGCCACATGGAGGAAGGCAATTCAAAATGCCTGTATTCTTCACCAAGTTCTATCTGTGACATAATGAGAAAAGAACCATTAGGAATAGTCAAAATACATCATTCATCATAATCCAAGCTTGCAGCTATGTTGGTTTTGTATGGCAAGGGGGGCTACAGGGGAGATATCTGTGAGAAGTTTCTAGGAGCTTCCCTCCTGTCCAATGGAGCCAATGCCAGAGGCTCCAAGACAGCCCTGCTGCTGACCAAGACCAATCCCATCAGCAGTGATGGTAGCACCTCTGGGATAAGTAAATCTGGATGTGCAAAAGAGTCAGCATATGTTTCCAGCCGTGGGCTGATTGCCCACTTCCTGTGCTGTTTGGTGCTGGAGACAGATTACCAGGCAGTGCCGCTACAGGTCCCACTGGCAAAGATCTGTGTCACTGCTCTGACTGGTGCGACTGAGCTGGTTGTGGAGGCGCGGGCACCTAGGAAGGCTCTGTGCTGGTCGCTGCTCCAAAAGACTGGGCTGATACACTGTGTCAGCAGGGTTTATAGCACTTTAGCAGAGTGTAGCAACACAGGACAGTGGGATTGGATTAATTTCCCTGTACCCTTGCAAAAAGAAGTCCTTTTTGACGCCCAAACAGGGTCTTGAGGAATTCAGGATAAGGATAGAGAGAAAAGGGGCAAAACATGGATTAAAAATGCTAAAGAAGGAAGAGAGGAATGATTGTGGAGCATTTTGGTGGTAGTAATTGTGGTAAAGGGATGAGGGGAGGATTTTCTGTAAATTGCCCACTTTTGGTGGTGTTGTGATTGTGGGGTTTTGATTTTGGAGAGGGGATTTCTTTTTGTTGATGTTAAGTTTGTGATGAATGTGTGTTTTAATGATAATTCCTAGATTCCCAGAGGTGAGGAGTGGAACGTATTGGGTTTGTGTGGCAAGGTTTGGGTAACTGGGGGTGGTGGTGGGGCTACAAGGGTGGCTTCTGTGAGGAGCTGCCGTGACTCAGAGGCAGCCTCTGAATCATATTTCCCCTGAGCTGTAGCATTGCACAAGCGGGGAGTGTGCCATCAGCCCCTGCCAGATGGAGCACGTTCCCTCCCTCATGTCCAGCCAGCTCCCTGGGCTGACACAGAAGGGAGCAGAATGACGATTATGTTTACTTCCGACCCCAATTCCCCCAATTTATCCACTTGCTCGTGGAAGGAGATGTCTCTTCGAGATTTGCTCATTAATTTAGTGCCCTAGTAAGCCTTCAGGAAGGGCGGTGTGATGACACAGTAGAATGCAGGAATTCCTTACTCCTTCCATACAGAAGCCTATGACTGTCAGATGCCTGGATTATTGTTTCTGTGCTCATGTGTCGGTAGGTGGGACATTGTAATCGCTTGTCAGCTCTGAAAGTAGTATTTGTTCCTTGGGCACTCATTTTTCGTCCTATAGGAAGCAAATCTCACAGTGAGAGAAGATACCAGCAACACAGACATGGCTTGCAAAGGACCGTTCAAGTTTGATTCCAGACAGACTGCAATAATCACCAAGTAGAATATGATTAAACAAGTCTGAGTTCTTATGATTTTTTAAAGCAAATGAGTTGCACTCACATGCAAACCAACAAAAATTAACTTTTCCTCTATCAATCAGGTAACTAACCTCTGCAGTGACTTTTAACAAATTCAGACAGAAGATTTTGCAGGTGAACAGTGATTTACCTGTAAATAAAATTGCGATTAAAGTAGTAATTTGTTAGCATTAGATCAGCTAGCAATGCAAATGGTCATTGTTCTTGATGTCTGAAGAGGTTAATGATTCTGGTAGCCAGCTAGGAATTGAGCCTTTAGAATTCCTAATTCAGTAGCAACGGTAATTGTATGTGAAGCTTGGCAGTGAATAGTATTTATTTTATTTCCTGCTTTATGAGGAAAGAGAATCTGTAGTAGATAGGATAGTGTATGTTGGAATAGGTTGTTTCAGTGTTAGACATCTATACATTTATGGTGAAAATTTCACCTGAACCATTTACTTAAGGAACAAATTGTGCTCCTATCAACGCAGGAGGAAATGCAGGAGGAAATAACAATTTGCTCAATTTAGCCTGTAGGATAGCTTGGGTAAGAAGCTGCTCACAACAGATATAGATTGTGCAATCTAATGTTAAGTATATACCTTGAAATTCCATTCTGTATAATCTTTACACCTACGTTTGTTTTTCAAAAAGAGCTTTCACAGATTCACAAACAGTTTTCACAACAGCAACTAAAATGTTATTTGATTTATAGTTTATAGATTTAGACAAAAAAAAAGTAAACTGTTTGATATCTAAATTTCTAATCCCTGACATAGTTAATGAATTAAGAGCAGAGCTCAACTGATTGTTTAGCGTACTTGGAGTTTATTGAACTCAGGCTGCTAAGCCTGAAGTTCCTCCTTAACTAAGGGAAAAAAAAAAAAATCAATATTCACACTGTTGTAATTTCTTTCATTCTCAAACCCAATTCTATACTGGAGAAGGTAGGCCGAGTCAATTATTTGCTCAGATATACAGAGACTGCTTTTCTTTCAGAAATTTGCACTGTAGTTACCTGCACCATTTGAAGATGTGCCCAGGTAGTCTATGTGCAACAATTTGTAGCTGACTCAGATCAACCCAGTGCAAAAAAACAAAGTGACTAATCTCTTTGTAGAACTGAGGCTTTGCAACTTTGCTCTGAGTCATCCTGACGGCTCAAAGTGCCTCGACTTAGTGCAGAAATAAACAGATTTAAACAGAGCACTCGGTTTCAAAACAAACATTACTTCTGGTCCTGTCACAGTGACCTTGTTAACCCTGTTTAACAGCGAAGCCACTGATATGCAGGGTAGTTTAAAATCTTTAGAAGACTATCAAAGTGCAGTCTGATAAGGGAAAATAAGGAAAGAAAGAATGAAAGAAGGAAGGCAAAAATATTTCCTTACCCACTGAGAATGCCACAGAGAGAGAGTGGGAGAAATCATTTGTCTTGTAGAAAGATTGGAATTGAAAGAATAAAATTGGAATTGGTGGCTTTAGGATATGTGGCGGAGAAGTAAGGGAGATCTTTAATAGTTTGTCTGTTCTTAACATATTCTAGCCACCCTTAATTAGTCCTTCACATTCTAGGATCAAATAACTAAACTAAACTAAACAGTAATATTAATCCTACATTATTCAGCAATTCTCTTTGTATTAAAAATATATGGTCCTCTATGCTGCTAACTACTAAATATTAGTACAAGTTGAGCCAGAATCTCTTCTGAAATGGATGAGTGGTTGCTTCTGCCACCTCCAGGTTATAGGAACAGGTATTTACTTCAGATACACTAGTGAAATTTGGAGAAGCAGAGCTAAAATTAACAATCTGCAAATAAAATACAGAAATATTGAGTTACTCCTGATTTGTTCTTGTGTAAGAATAGTATTTGACCCTATATTTTTATTTCAAGATTATGAAATATAACAGACAGACCCAAGCTTTGATACCTGTGGTCCAAGACAGCCGCGGCCTGGCTCTGACTCAGAAGTGTTAATTCCATGCTATCGCAGAGCTAAGAAACCCTCAGTGTTACCCCAGAACATCCATCTGGGTGAGTGTGGTGTGTGCCCACAGTGAGCAGCCCAAGTGTTCGGCAAGGTTGGTTATCCTGGGCACTGTTTTTTCCAAAGTTGGTTTAGCTCAGAGTAACGTGAGTTCAGGTCTGCCAGCGTGTCTGTTCAGTAATCCCCAATATCCATGCACAAGGCATCTTCACTAGGGAGCAAGAATTCAGAACAGAAAAGAACCCTAATATAGCAATCATAAACATAAATTGTGGATATCTAAATTAACAGATTTAGTCGTTAGAGTATATTATAAAGTTTGAGGTAATAATTTGGTTTCTTACACACGTAGTACTACATCTCTGTAATTAAAGTATATTAAAGATATTGAAAAAGATTTTTATAGAAATAGTGTCTCATTTAGTATCTCATTTCATAAGGGTTGCAATTGCTGCAATAGTAGATAAAGTAAATAAATCTAACAAAATTCCAGAAATGAGCAATGCTGAATATCTTGTTCTTTGAGTCACAAAATTAGCAAGAGGTAGCATGTTAATTACTTTAACATTAAGAAATTATGTTAGTTTAAATGTTTTTGTGCTTGAGGAAGGATCATGTAATATCTCAGAAACTAAGCAGAGTTGGGCCCCGTCTGTACTTGAAAGGATGATGTGTAAGAAAAATTCATCATATTACGAGAAAGGATGTCCGTGGTTGGATAGGTCTGATTGTTATCGCTGAGTCAGTCCTGCAGTCATGCCTGCTCTGCTGTTAGGGAAACAGGCTACTGTTGGAATTGTATCCCAGACTCCTTCCGTGGTTAGGCTTTAATTTGGATCCACAGTCTGTGGGATTGCATTTAGGAAAGCTTTTTGTCTTGAATTATTCCCATACCAACAATAGAAAATGTGCAAAGTTTGATAATGGGATATAGTATTAAAGCAATATAAATACACTTTAGTTATTTTTAATTGCTTGATGCCTTTTAATTTTTCTTCAGTATAAGTCAGTAGGAGAATGTAGTCATCATTACAGTTTGCATGTCTGATTTCTTTGTTGCTCACAGATTTTTTTACTTTAAAAAATTAAGAGGAAAATTGATAAAAATTAAAATAATTAAGTAAATGTTCATTGTATCATGTATGCAATACATATGCAATAAACCCCAGAAATTACACTTCAAATGAGCTGAAAATTAGGAATTGTAGAAAACTGAGATGAGAAGATAAAGATAAAAGGACAAAATCTATTAATGGCAGGGCTGACAAAAATTTTATGGCATTGCACAGAATCAATAAAAAATAATAATACAAGAAAGACAGACCTTTAAAATGAGAGTATAATCATTGCATTTTTGAAACTGCATTCTTTCTGAATTAAAATTTCCTCCACGTCTGACAATTAGGATGTGACATAAAATTCGCCTTTGTTGATTCGCATTTTCAGAACTGCATTGTAGTCCCAAAATTATTATTGTTTTTATTAGATTGAATTTTATTTTTCTTGTTTTTCCAAAGTTTCTTTGAAATTCATTTCTATTGATGGTTTGCTCTGTCATTGATATAGCTATCAACCTAACCTTTCACACAAGAAAACCCCAGAGATTAATTTGAGACATAAATATCTTCACATACCATTCAGATTGCTGAAGATAAAAGGGTAAGTAAATATCTGAAACTTGGGAAAATACAAATTGCTTGGAAATTTTCAGTATAAAATCTTTTCCTCTATTCTTGCTTATTTTGCTGTTATTAAGTCAAACCCCTTTTATCTTCATCCAGAAATATCATGTTCCTACTCAGCTGAGAAACACTCCACTGTTTCATCACATTTCTCTTTCTTGAAAACACTTTTTCAGTCGTTGCCAGAGCAAATGCCTTATTATGGGATCCAAGAGATGTTCTGCCATTGCAGTGTTTCTAGGTCTGAAAAGGACTAACCTTGGAGAAATGTCATCTTTTAATTATACAAGACTCACAATGCCTGTGATCCAGCAAAGCCACTATCTCTGGAAAATGCACTTCTCTTAGGTTAGGAGCCAAAAGAAACTGTAATGGGTACTTAAAAGTCTGCAAACTACTTTGCCTGTTTGTGGCAATAAAATTTAAATTTCATTAATGAAGTTAACATTATTGATCATAAATCTGAAAATTTAAAAAACAGAACAGTGTTTTGTAATATCTCTTATATTACAAATATATCTGCAATTAGGGATCATTTCCCGACAGCCTTGGTGCTTTCTGGAATGATCTTGTAATATAATGTTGATAATGGGATGTTGGATTATATTCACACTTAAATCACTTAAATTATCTTCACCTCTTGTGAGGAAAAAGAAACAAGGTATTTTTAGAGAGGTTTTGATGTGTTTCCAAATTTTTGGAGTGAAAGAACTTGTTATATAGTAGAAGAAATGTTACTTTGACTGGGGGGGGGTTTAGTCGTAGAAAAAAATTATTTCTTCTATTTCAGGGGAGAGCTGAAAGAAATTAGTTTTCAAATGAACACCAGATATTATTCTGCAACAACATCATGTCATTGTGATATTTTTAAAATAATTATGTGTTGGAGTAATGAATGCTCACATTTGCATGGGCAGAGCTAAAATGCATGTGTAATTATGTTCATTCTCAAAAATCTTGTAAACAACTATTGCATTTCTTAGGTAAACATGCTTGGGTTTTTTTATCCAATTGTAAATATAACTTTATATTGTTACTCTTCACACAGTCATTAAAGTGCTCTCCTTCTTATGTCGGTAGTCCTCCACTAGAGCTGCTGGGAGTGAATTGCTGTGTGGCGCAAACACTGCTATTTTGGGAGTGGGTGCAGCCTAAAATGGGAGGCTTGGGTGGAGTCGTGTGCTTCTGCATGTTAGTTTTCCTGCTGCAAGCTTTGGAAAGAGAAATCTGTCTTACAGTTTTAAGAGCAAAAGGGGAGGAAAAGTTGTGCTTTCATTGTGAAAAATGTATATACTCTGAGTAATTTCATTCCACTTCCTATGAGAGTGATTCCATTCTTAGCTGCATAATGAATCTAGAGCAGCTTCATGGAAAAGAAGATCTCTTAATAGAGACAGAAATGTTTTTGCAAATTATGATACATTAGAAGTTTCGTGTCTTGAAACTGGGTGTTTCTGACAGTTTGTCACCTGCCTTATATGTGAACTTTGGTGCCTTCATGCAAATATGATACTGTGCGCTTTTTCTAGGATCATATTTGTGAAATGATTTCTTGATTAATGTTACAGGAAATTTCTTAACGGTTAACAAGCTCCAACTGGTTAGGATGTCAAAGCATTGAAAGCTGGTGGTACCTAAAGCTGCTTTGCTAAAATTCAAATATAAATTTGCTCAAAACTGAAGAACAGGTGACAAAAGCTGTAACTATTTGATTCCAAATACAGTCTAACTTGTTGAGTCTCTAATAAGAATCGTGTTTTTCACAGGCATCTTTTGAAAGTTTTTACACCTATGGATGTTTGTATGTACTCTGAATTTGATGTCTAAATTCTCATGCTAAAATTGGTGCACTTTATTTCCGTGGCTGTTGGTACATTTTTGGGGTTGCTATTCAATCTGTAGAATGCCAAAATAATTGGGTTTGATCTGTCTATACAAATTGGAATGTTTGTGCATGTGTAACAATTGATGCCTGAAGATACTGAGATGAAATCTGTGAAAATAACATTTAGATATTAGACTGAAATATTTAGAATTATTAGAAGGAAATACAAGAGTTTTTGGTAAGTGGCCTTCATTTGTCTGTGATTCCAGGTGTTTAGGATTTCATTTGAAGGGGGTAAAGGGTGCTACAGCCTGCCTATGCAAGCAGAAGTAAGAAAGAGTGCCAAAGATTTATACATTTCACTAGATTTTAAAGCACTAACAGGGTTATTCTTCTGGCTTGTCAGAAAGGGCAATAATTTGGCCCTTTGGCCGTGCCTTTAGCGCGTGAGACTCCCTTTGTGAGCATTAGCTGACCGAAAGGTGCTGACACTGCTGAGTCAACACAACTGTCCTGGCTTGTTTTTGAAATGTTTGCAGGGAGTTCTCAGGTGATGAGCTGACAACCAAGGATGAGAATCTAGAAATGTATTGTTTAAGAGAACCCTAAACTTGTGTCTCACACGCAAGTACAAGGTTTTGTAAGAATAACAGAGGGCGCTGAGTTCATGAGTCAATGGATTGGGCTGGAATGCAGCCAGCTGCAGGCATGGGACATCAGGAATGCGCTCCAGAAGTCCACTGCTTTCTGTGACTTCGTAAAAGATTTCAGAATTTGCAGGAGTAACTGAATCTAAAAGCACAAATTCTTTAAAACTGAAAAAATGTCTCTTTTATTAGCTAAAAGCTGGACATTTACATTGAGGCAGCTCTGGTACAACAATAAATCTATCTACACATGGCCTGCCTCCACTGGCTGCATAACAGCAAAAATCTTGAAAAACATGCCAGTTATAGCGCGATAGAACCCAGTCTAGAGTTAGTCATGCATATACTCCCAGACATAAATAAGTGTATAAAAAGATTGAATAAGTTCTTAACTGTGAAAAATATGTTAGCAATATGTAAGAATGCCATTGTAAGCGTTCTGGGACAGTTTTTATTCAGGCAAAAACTGCAACTGAATGTTAGACAATAAATACTAATAATTAAAAGATCAGCTAAAATTAATATAAACTAAACTGTAATCTAAATTAAGGTCAATATAAACAATTAAACTCAACAGACAAAGATCCTTGATTTTTAATTTCCTTTTAGGTTCTATGGAAATATGGACAAACCTAATTTTGAGAGGATCCTGTTAGGCATATCCCATCTCATCTACTGTGGGTGTCTGGAGAATGCAGCACTGGCACTTCATAAAGTGAACTTAATTCACAAAGCTGCTGTGCTCAGCTCAGACATGCTGATAGGACCAGTCCCTCAGAAATATTTAAAGGTATTTTATTATCGTTTACTTTTCCAAGTCTGTCAGCTGTATCAAAGCACTATTTGCCTAATAGTCAACTGCAGAAGTAATTTATTGTCAGTTGATAGAAAAGACTGGTATTTCAAATGCTGTATTTATCTTGCATTCAGTCGCTAGAATGAAAAATGTTTTATATTGATATGTTTATAATTGATAAAATAGAAAATATTTGTATCTAGGTTTGGGGAAAAACTGGAGTTTTGTTTTTGCAGAAAGAGGATACAAGTCCCTAATTACAATAACATACTTTGTCCCTCTTCCATCCTGTTGGCAAGTAGTGATCATTTCCATTTTCATGCAAGTTAGTGACTTTGAAGATATCATTTGTTGTATTACAGAGGCAGAGTGTTTACAATTAGAATCTTTAGGCCAAAAATCACTTGCAGATGGTTTTAGCTGTATTTTAATAGACTACTTTTTGTAAACAATTGTAAATAGCGGCTTAAGCTAAGAAAATGTTACATGTATTTCCTGAAATACTTTTTCCTTTTTTTCTTTTCTAAAGGTGTATCTATGCTTGAAACAAAACTGTTAACACTATATTTTCAGTTTTGAAAACTAAAAGTTTATAGCTTTATTCACCATGAATTGACATGAAAGGAAGAAAAAAATTATCTGATAATTTTTATTTTCTTGACTGTCTTTTCTAGAAATGGAAAATAACATATATCTGTGAAATTACTGCATTTCTAAAGCATAGGAATTCATCATTCTTGTTTTCTTTTACTTCTGTATCAATTTCACAGCAACAGTAGGGTTAAATAAAGTCAATCTTTTGATATATGAGGCCCAACGTTTCTTGACTAGTGAGTCACAATTCTTTATTCTATATCAGCCCTGATTCTGTACTTTGTGATCTCCTGTCTGAATGTTAACCTGTACTAGGGATGTTTTGCTTCCAGGTTCAAATGTGACTGAGCATTTTCAGTCTGGGTGGGCAGACTACCAGGGAAAAAAAGATACAGGCATCTGGTTGTACCAGATGAACTATTTTGCTTACAGTGATTTTGTTTCTTTCAGTATGTACCGAATGGAATGTCTGTTCTCATAGTAAGGAAGTTGCAAATTCCAGAAGGAGAATGTGTCTGTGGCTAAAATACTTAATTGAGTGTTTTAGTGAAGTTACTACACATCTGGATGAATAATACTTGTACCTACAATGTGCTGGAGTACTCATGGAGCAAACAGTGATTCATTCTCTTCTAATACACTTTTTCTTAAATGGAATGACTCATAGCAATGCTTGCCTGGAGGAATGCACCATATTTTTATTTGTTACTGAAACCAGGCTGCAAGACCCACCAGAAGATCTTTTCAATTTCAGTTAAGACAGAGCTCTGTAGGAATTCTTGTTGAGTGGAATATGCAAATGAAAGTTGACAAAAATTTAAGTGCAGGTCTGATTTATATTCTTTGCTGACAGAAATGCCATTTGCTTTCGGTAAAGACATACTACCGAATCAGGGATAACAATGATATGAAAGAAAGAAATAAGCAACACCATCTTACAAGTGCAGGTGGGCTTTAAGGGACAGAAGCACTAAGAACCTTTTGTTTGTCTGTTAATATGCTACCACAACTAACATAGCAATCACATTGCTCAGTGCCCCATCACTAATTCCTGCAAGATGAAAATTCAGTGTGCTCCAGGGGCTAAATGACACAGTGGGTCTGTGATTAATTTTTAATCTAGAAATATGTTTTATGGGGAAAATATACCTTGTATTCTCTTCAGTATCTAGATTTGAACACCACTGCATCCACAATCTCAATTCATAGTGTACTTTTTGTTAATGTTGATCCTGCAGGCTTTTGGCAAGGTGTAATGCTCCTTTCAGTTATATTTCCCAGCTTTGAAAGTAATTTTTTCTTAGAGCTACTATTGATGATTCCACCAAGTAAGAAAATCCTTCTTCTACAAATAATTAACTGTTGTTAACAACAACAACAAAAAAGCGCAAGATCACTTTAAAAATGAAGAAGCAAAGTTTATTTTAAAATACTGTTTTGCTGAATATCCACTTTGTCTCCTGTTTATATACTCAACTTTTCCCTATGCAATTCCCTACATTTAATCAAGGTGTGTTACTAACCTTGGAAAAAACTGTGTGTTAATGGGAAAGGAATTGGGAAGAGAGAACTGGGAAAGGGCCATTAGAAGTAGGTGGGGTTTTTTCACAAAAGAAGCCACTGTGATAGCTGGTCAAAAAAATAAATACATATCTGTGAAGCAAGGTTTGCCTTTTGTTTCACAGATTCGATGGCCAGAAGGCTCTCTGTTGGTATAGCAGCAGAGATTGAGCAAGACCTTCTACTTTGTAATATTGGAGTTGTAAGATGTAAGCAAACAGTTGAATTTCTATGGCAGGAATTCAGAGATAGGATGTCAAAATCTTTAATCTATTCCATGACACAGAATAGATTGGGAATGTGGGGACAGGATCTGACAGGCAAGGGCACTGACATTTTTTGGCACAAGCTCACAGTAAATTTAGTTGAAACATTAGGCTGCCACTCAGCTGGTACACATAACAGCTTGGCCTTCTTAAAAATGCAGTTGGTGGTCACAGTGCCAAAGCCTAATACTGGGTGATTCAAAGCCCTGGCCTGCATTCTTGCTTACAGGACTATTTCCTCTGATGGACTTTTGAGTATGTGAGAAGGGTGGTGTGAGAAGCTCACATGGTGGTTATGCCCGCCATGCCTGATCTGTGAGTAAATGAGGCCTCCGGGATGTTGGCATGGTGCTGTGCAGAGCTGAGGTAGCTCAGGTCCTAAACAGCAGAGCTACATTAACAGAGCTCTCTGCTCACACTTACCAGGTCAACAGCCTTTGCAACACAGCTGTGCAGCTGCTTTGCCCAACACTGTGCTGGGTAAACATTCCCTACAACATCCAGTTCAGGTGTAGCACAGGTATTTCTGTGGTGCCTTATGTTGTGGGTGTTTGGTTTCAGAAAACCTTAATTAAGTATTAACATGTTGTTATTGGATAAAACCCTGTGGTAGTTCCATTGTAAACTGCCCAGCATTCCTGAGTTATTGTTATAGTGGATGAATCTTAAAAAAGGGTAGGGTTCTGTTTGGTAGAGACTTGTCCAGTTGAATACCCTCATACCCCAGGGAGTGCTTTTGGCACGTGAACTAACCCTAGAAGACAGGTTTGAGAATTTCCGTGATGCATTTCAGCCTGCAGATTAGAGATGTGCTGTCCTTTTGACACTACTATGAGTTTATTAAACTGCATGCCTTGCAACTGAGCAAAATAGGATAATAAACATATAGCAGCATCTTTTCATAGTTCATTTACTAGTTATTGTAAAAGTAATGGGATATAGAGGATGGTACATGACTAAAATATTATTGGCATTCATACAGTGGTGTTCTTTACTGAATGGCCTACTGAGGCTTTTGTTGTTTCCAAAGTCTGTTAAGGAAGCAAAACCATCCTGATTTAAATTTTTGTTATTTCCTGAATACTGTGGGTTTTAGCTGCTATTGTGAGAATTGATCTAGTTCTGATTTCGTTGAAGAATTTACTCTCCTTGATATGAACACAGCACATCTTTGGGAGATAAATCCAGATAGCTGTAAGCCAGCTAGAGAGGAATCAATAATCCCCTGTTTATTTTGACATAGCCTCTTCTAAACTGTAACATGAGACATATAAATAGTAACTCTGATGGATGACTTTCCACAGCATTTTTACAATTTTCATTTTCCGTTTCGTAGTTTTGTGGTCACATTTTCTAACATTAAAGCCTAGATAATTTTTGCAGGTCATCAGTTTATTTGTACGCCATTCTACTCAATCGTACTTAATATTCAGACAGCAAGTACTGGATTTGCTCATGCAGCAGGACAGTCCAGCATTTGGTGTGTAGCTATTCTGACCTTAAATCTAGATGTGTGCTCATTAAAAATGGTTCACATTCATTACTTTGTGGCCATTCTGGTCAGACTCCAGCCAGCTGTTCAGTATGGTCGTGAGTCTGTGTGTGGGAGAGGTGAAGTTGTGGGGTGGGGGCAGAGGGGGTTACATGATTTCCCTTTAACTCTGGCCTTGTAAACAGAGCTTGGTTCTGTATACTGATTTCATCAGGCAACCAATGTCAACACTGACATTGTCAGTCTCTTTCTTTTATGTCACATTAGCGGAAAGTGACCTGTTGTGTTTGTGGAAGCTCTGGAATCCCGCAGGAGAAGGATCACTCAGCACCATGGCACTCTGCCAAGCACAACTTGTTCTGAAACACGGTGCTGAGAAGTTGCATGATCAACTGTAGGGCAGCGTCAGCTTAGCAGGAGGTGGGTTAGGCTGTTGATTAGCAAGTTGTTATGACCAGCTAACTCCCCGGCGTACATTGCACCTCGGCTTTTCCTTTCTCTTCTCCTTTCTACTCATGTCTTCTCTCAGAGTGTCCTCGGGGGTGGCCGCTGAAGAGGTCACAATGATGCACTGCATTCAGCAGCTATTGTGTGCACTGCACTTCCTTCATGAGGAGGCTGCCTAGTTGTTCAGAAGTCGTATGTCTTGTTCCAGTGAGAATGAGTGGTAAAAGTGCAAAAGGATACTGATTTAAGTTTTATTTCTGTTATCCTAGGTCTTTGGCTTGCTTTATGAAGTCAGAAATCCTAATGTCATCTCATGCCCTAATAGGAATATGACAATAAATCCATATAGTCAATACAGAATAGTAAAATAGCTTAGCCACTAGGAAAGCTTAAATAAGTGTCTTGCAGATGGAAAACACATAAAGTGTGCTAAAAATACAAACGTGTTTGTATTGTTCTAAGAATTCCTGATTAAGAACAAACTGAGGGCAGACCAGGATTTACATGACGAGGTTTGATCTTGAGTACTAGTAGGAAAGGAGGTACTTCAACCCACTTAAAAAAAAGTGCTTACTACAGACAGATGACATAAAACAAATTGTCAGGCAGAGCAAAGTCATCTGATCTTTGTCCAAGCTCCTAACATCTAAAACTTCTCTTGGCCTTGCTTTTATCTGCAGTCCTCAAATCTGTGGCTGTACTCCGTAGTACAAAGCAGGACTGTACCTGCAGCATGTAGCCTTTTCTCACGGGGTGGGCAGTGAGGTGTACCCCCAGTGCCCCCCTGCTGCAGGGGAGCTGCAGACAATGGTCCACTCTCTCAACGCCTCGATACTACTGCAGTGGGAGCCTGAGCTGGCAGAGCTCCACCGGCCGCACTGGCAGGAGGTGACGCTTCCCCTGCTTCTCCTGCCCATGCTGGGAAGGGTTTGTGACTTACAAAACCAGCTGAGGGGCCCTCATCATCCTCTGCAGTCATGGGTTGCTGCAAGGCCAGCTGCAGACAGGGGAGGGCAAGGTGGCAGCTGTGGCAGAGGGCAGTGGTGAAGGGTTCAGTCTGTGTTCATGTGGTGCCTACGTCTAAAATAAATGAGTAAATACATAGAGTAAATTGTGTAAGGCAAGCAGGTGGCTTAAAATGTGGACTTGAATAAACCTCTGTTAAAAGTCAATGTAAAATAAAAGTACAGAAGACGTGGAGTAGACTTTCAGAGGAAACAGAATGAGTATTTGTGTAATATGGAAATAAATGTGGTTTATGCACATTTATGAGTAATATAACCTTCAGGGTCCAGACAGAAGAGAAGAAAAGCCTAATCTGAAAAGAGTGAGGCAGGTGGTTATGTCATTTTAAGGAAGAATTGATGGCCTCAGAATTGTTGGCAACAATTTTTACAGATTTTGATTGAATGTCTGACAAAGCTTATGGAAATTCACGTGAGTTTTTCACTGACTAAGCTAAGCATCGTATCATAGTGTTTTTTCATATTAGTGGCAAAGACTGGGTCATCAGCTATACATTTCAGTTTAAAAATACCTTTGCATTATTCAATTCTTTAATGCTTTCTTAAATGAGGCAGTAAAAATGATGAAAAGAAGCTGGTAAGCTTTAAGCAATGTTAGCACATTTTTCATGCTGCAATTGCAAATACTATTTGCATGTCATTATGTCACTACATTGTATGGATATGGTACATTCTCTACTGAAGATGTCATGTCATGTTAGTGTGAGGAATGTTGTAAAAGATAGAAGGACTATCAAAACAATAGTTTTTCATATTATCGTAATTGTTGCATCCTGATTTGAGTCCTAAATATTTACTTGTATCGGTACATTGCTTTATAAAGACAGATTATTTACAGTGTTGGAAACTTAAAAAAATACTAAAGGAAGATGATAGACTTTTTTTTGAAAGAACAAAGCAGCAGAGAAACTGCAGAGCTGTCAAAAGGTGCAGGATTGCAAGATTCATTGTTTAAATTCAAGGACATGAAGTGCAATAAGCAAACAAACATGAAACACTGAAATCGTAAAAATGTTGCACTTTGTTGGTTTTGACCCATGGTGCAGTTTTTAACAGGCCACATAAAGTCTGCAGAACCTGAAGCCTTAAAGACTGTTTTGTTAGGTATGTGATAAACAGGTTGAGCTTTGATTTTTCAGGGGACCTGTGGCTACATATTGCTGGTTAAAATCCCAAGCAAAGACACTGAATTCATGTGAGATTGTAAAGGTCTATACATTCTGTAACTTTTAAGTGCTGGGCTAATGTGCCCTGCTGAAAACTGAGTGCACTGAAGACATCTTTTGCAAGTGCCTTGTTCCAAACTGATCAGAAATCTTGTAGCAATGACGCTCTGATTTTGTATGTGGAAACATAATGGAAAAAACAATATTAATACAGAATAATTTCAGTTTTAAGATTATAGAATACATTGTGAAATGTAGTATGGATTGAATGAGAATGTAAATTATAATATAGATAATAATTTATATTTTTTCAAAATAGCGATTAAAATAAAACAATAAAGTACAAAACTACATCTAACAGTCATTAATCCATTGTGTAGACAAAAGTTGTGAGCTGACTGACAGACTTTTAGTCAAGGATGCAATGTACAGAAACCCTACAATTCTTTAGTTTAGTTTAGTTTCATTTGAAGTGTTATGGATCCATTTCAGAAATTGCAGTCTTCTTAAATCATTGGAATGAGAATTTCTCTCAGTCTTCCATGAATCCACCCCATGATGAGGGAATGTCTGTATAGCTCACACACATGTACCTGGGATCATGTGCACAGAACCAAAACTACCCAGGGAGTTCTGGTAAATGGAGTTGGAGCAAAAGGAGCACGTCATCAAGTCTCATTCTGCAGCCACACCCAGCAGGGAACTCTCCTTGAAGTCACAGACATTTTTATGATATCTCTTGCCCTACTTTTGCAGAGTTGGGAGACTTAGAGAAGCATCCAAACTTGCATGTGTTTGGATGAACTAAACCATTTGATTTCTGATGGACTCAAACTAGAGGAATAACTTATTTCTGAATGCTGAGAAGCTTAGATCTAAATTCAAGTGCTCTTATAACATCAAGTTATGCCGTGCCTGTATAAAAAAAAAATCCCTGTGACAGTGTCCTTAAAGCTAAACTCCCTCATAATCTCAGTATTAAATTTTATTGCCTTGGGGATTCATAAAGACACACTGTCAGTAAACTAAGGGTAGCCTCCAGAGACAGCCAGAGTCCTCCAGTGTGTCCTTGCAGCCCTCCATGGTGATGGCCAGCAATGTCTCTGCTGCCTGTGTCCCAAATCCCACAGTGCAGCTGCATTACTGCCCCATCTTACCAGCCCCCATTATTGCCCATAGAAATTACTGGGGTTTGAGTTAAGCTTGAGAACATTTTGTGTTTTAGTTTCCAACATACAAAATGGAAAAAATTACCACCTTTCTTCAAGATTTCTTTCTATTCTTTAGATTGTATGTTTTCTTGGGGATGTATATTATCTGGTATATTAGATGAAGATTTGAATTCCAATCTCAATTTGGTCTAGACTGTATGGTAATAAAAACTGATTTTACTGGAAATAAGCTGTAATGTATTTGCAAGCTTTGTGTCTCTTCGGTCAAATACCAAGTTTCAACTCAAACTTTGAGAGTGGTCATAACCGTCCTGTGTGAGTAGTGTACCCACTGGGATGTGCTTAGCAGCAAACTTCATTGCAGTTATGTGTTCTTGCTTCATTTTTTTAACTGTCTCTTTAATCTTTCTCCAAGTATGCAGTTCTGTGACCATTTCTGTTTTTATACCCAAGAGCAAAAGCAAAATAGGAGGAAATTGATCAAAGATTTAGCACAAACTATTAGATACTGTGTCATTATTAGCAAAAAGCAATTCCCATAGATCGGAACATTTACACTATTAAAGTAGATAAAAGTACAATAGAATTTATAGATCTACTTAGTACTTTTGAAAGAAGAAAATCCTTCTCTCTGTAGAGATAATGCCATGGGAACTAAAAAAGAGGCATTTTGTTGTGTTAATCACAGATGTTACTATACAAATTCTTGCAACTAATCTACTCAGTACTAAACTGAATTATAATGATTAAATGCTAAAAGCTTTGTTTAAATAGCAATAGGGACATCTTGCAAGCTGATACTCTCCCATCTCACAGATGAAAAGGAAATTGAAGTGTAGAAGAACAGCTCTTATTGGCAAAAAAAGGTTTATTTTCAAAATCAACTAATTATATGAGAACTCCTCAGCATCATGTTTCCCCAGGTTCCTGCCACTGGTACTGTGATCTGTTGTGACTCCTGGTTTCATTGGGAACCATCTCTGTTGGGATCGTGACCTATGAACTGTGCTGGCTTCATGCCGATATTAACTGGGTTCAAATCTTTCCACCTTGCCCATATGACTCTCTTTATTTAACCCATTATGGACACACTGATACAGTGGAGGTGGCAGTCTTATACATGTACAATTTCATAGCTAGGCTTGTGTTATAAATTAGTAATGAAACTCAGTTGTGTTTCTGAATTATCAAACTTTCAAACTTCAACCTTTAACTACCTATACTTGCTCTTCCTTCAAAATGTTGGCATGTAAATTTAGACACCTCCCTCACAATTTTTTCCTAAAAATGCATTGCCATAACTCACTTTTCCTGTCTGTTGAAGAAATGACTATAATCCTTGATTTTTTTCAACCTAAGCATGATTTGGGAAGCTTAGCTAATGCGCCACAGTGTTCTTTGTAAGACAGGTTTTTATTAGGGGTAAAAGCTCAAAGTTAAAGATGAAACTGAGTGATTAAAAAAGCACCTTCATGTGGAAAGGACTGTAAATAAAGTGAGGGCATAAATGAACTTACTCTCATTCCATTCTCTTTGCTGCAAGAGGCCTTGAGCATACCACATGCTTTTTCACTTTTAGAGGCCCTCTACGTAACACAAATTAAAACCAGGGCATGCCTTTTCTTAGAACCTCTGCCAGTCATTTTATTTTCATAGGTGTCAACTTTAAAATCATGCTTTCCTCTTACTTATATTTTGATAGAAGTGGGAGAAATGAGTGAGCTGTGATTACTTGAATGGAAGTGTTAGTCATTTTGGACCATTTTCTTTCTGTCCTGCAGGTTCCTGGCTGACCCTTATGCATAGAAATGGGGGTGGGGAACAACATCAGTCTAGACAGAAGAGGCCAACAACGAGTTGTCCACTCAGGTTTCAGATTATAAATGAATAGTGTTCAATTTCTCACAGATGTTTGGCAGCCACTCTGCTTTCACTCAGTCGCGAGCAGGATTTCTTCAGCCTGAAGAATGCAGTGACCAGCAGACACACATAGACAGAATAATGATTCCATCTGCTGTGGTTTAGGTTTATCAAACAGTAAGTTTTTACAAGTGAGATCACTAGGGCTATGATCCTACTAAATGTAGTAACTTATTCAGACCTGGCACATCTTCTTTTAAAGTCTGGAGGGTTGAATATTTCTTTCATGTAGAGGATATTTGTCAGTAGATTTGTTCCAGGGATTAGTTATGCTTTTAAATCTGAAGTCAGACTATATCTGTAAAGGCTCTTGAAGGATTAGGAGAAACATAGAGTTAAAAACTCTGTATATGCCCAGTTTACAAATAAAGGAAAGTTTTTTTCTCTCTGCCACCTAATTTTAAAAATTACAATCTAAAAAAACCCTGAGGCATTAAATACAACATTCTTAATTTCTTTTAGGATGTTCAGAGCTTCATAGTTGCCAATTACCATGTCAAATTACAAAAAGTGTTGTAGCTCAAGTTTAAAAGCAAATCTCTTTTTTTTCTCCTTTGTTACAAAAGAATCTAACTTAACAACTAGGTGTTTAAAGGCTTAGATCTGGTCTGAACGCAGGCAAAGGTCCAGGTTGTCTCAATTTTCTCCCGAATTATGAACCAAAACTAACTTCCCTTAATGTTAACTGAAGGGGAAAAAAAGAAAAGATAATACAGATTAAGCATTTTTGACTCTCACAATATCATAGAATTTGGACAGTAGAGCAGTCAACAAAAGATGATGCAAGAATGACGACAGCAAAAGCAGTCCAGTGGCAGTCAGGATAGGAGATAAATAAAATATTACAAATTAAGCTTTGGATAAAGAAGTTTTAATCTTTATGTGATACTCTTCTGTTCCTGGGCATCCCAGTGGCTTGGTGTAATTGTTTATTTAGTTTTTACTTCAAAATATAAAATGAGAAAATTCTGAGAAGCATATCACCTCCTGTGCAGTTATCCCAGATGTGAAGGAACCCAAGCAGTCAAATCCCTCTTGTGGCCCTTACCAGGGACCTGTTCTGAGGTGCACGGGGCAACAGAAACAAAAACATTGTGTTTTAATGGGAAACAGAAATTGTCAGCTGAATCGAAGCTTTATGACAGAGAGACCTATTTGATTGTGAAATAGTCTCCCAGAATAAGAGCTGGGAAAAAAATCACTTGGAACATTCAGGAGCTGATGAACAAAGTCTACTGGAAATGCAGGGGGACCATAATGCCTTGGCAGACTGCTCCTTAAATTATCAGGGACTGTCATTAATTACTTTGTACAGAAGATGTCATAGTATGTAGAGATGAAGTTTCTAGATACTCCCACAATTCAAATAACGTTGAAATCATATTGTTTCACTAACACTTGGAAATGAAAATTACTGTAAGATATTCAAAGAAACTAAAACCCCTCCTGTTCACAGTCAGGGTACCTGCAAGAGGAGAGCAAGTCAATCAGGCACACACCCAAGGCAATGTCTCAGCCTAACCTCCCTATCCATCATTGCTTGGACATGTTTGCATTGTAACAGAAAAGAGGAGAGACTTAATTTAAAGAGGGAGGGTGATTGTGTTACTTAGGATGATATTATAAATTTTAGAGGATATTCTGAAAGGACACAAATACCTGATGAAGATGTAGGTTAGTAAATGCAAAGTACCAAAAGGAACTGGAAGAGTACTTAAAAAAAACCTTATAAAATCAGTTTTCCATACTTACATACTCTAGTTACCTATCTGTCATTTGTCAAAAGGAAAAAAGACCCTGTCCACTGACCTAAGTTTCTGGGAACACTTCTCAAAATACGCATTTAGAATGGCAAAGGCTTAAAAAATTTATTCAAACAATGGACTAAGAATTATTGTGCTGAAAATGTGTACATTTTTGTGCATAATTTTCAATTATTTAAGTAAGGAAAATCACAGCCTCCACAAGTTTTCCAGCTGCATACAGACAGAAATCATTAAATAAGCAATTCCTGGTGCATACAGTTGTTCCATTTTCCAGCTTCGGCATTTATGCTTCTGAGACTGGGAATGCCATACATTCCTAGCCAACATGTGGCTGGAAAGGCAATATGTCCAGTCTGTTTGGAGCTGTGTGGATCTCCTGTAGCTTTCAGCTCTATGCAGGTTTTTGAGGAGTAAGAAAAAAGGCCCCAGCATACACAGTTAATTTTGGAAAAGAACTAAGTTATCAGGAGGTTTCTAGCAAAGAGAGATAAATTATATAAGACATTTAGGAGGCCATTTACCATTTTTTATTCTGTTTAAGATAGGGCATGTTATAAGTTACATTAAAACAGCAGGAGGAATGAGGATGTATTTTGAGGAAAGAAAACTCCAGGTTCAGAGAATCCAGTAAATTCACTTTTGAGCTAAGTTTCTTCAGTTTCATAACTTTTATCAGGGGTCTGATCCCATTGCTATACAGTACAATGCAATGGTAAACTGCTGGCTGACTTCATAAAAGCAGAAGCAATCTTACAGGTTTAATGTTGATTAAATGAATACAGCAGAATGACTTTCTAAATCTCTATTTTTGAAAGGGTATAAATTGCACTTATCCAGCAGCAATCTATGTTGTCCTTTTGCCACTGAATGTGACAGGGGAGCAAAGACTCCATGGAGCTGGAGAGAGCAGAGACTGCCCCAAATCTGTCCCAGAAGTGCTGACTCTTGGGGTTGGGAATGCTTTGAGAATTGATGTCAAAATAACATCCTGTGAAGTGACAACTTTATAACACAGAGGAGCAAAACAAAAACAAAAAAGTGTCTCCTAATGATGTAAAATCAAGACTCAGTTTCAAACTGAGTTCAGGTTCATTTGTCTATAATCTATATGTTTATTGTATGTTATACTTAAGTTGCCAAGTGGCAAAGAATTTCCTAGTTTAAATTTTACTGTAAAAGCTAAACAACAAGAAGCATAGGGCTGCAGGCCTGGAGGTTTCATTTTTTCTTTAAAGGATGGCTTTTCAGTTCTAATAGAAAATCACAAGCTATCTATAGATATCAGATCATAATAATGATGATAATAATCAATATAGACAGAAATTGATATGTCTTTTATAAACTTCTAAAATGTCCAAAGAAAGGCTATGATTCTGTAGAAAATTACATAGTATTTTTTAGACAAGTAATGTTCCTGTAGAACATTTTTCTGTTCTCTGTAAACCTGTGGTTTTCAGTCTATGCTGCACTTTTTAATCCTTTTCTGCAAAGGTCCAACTTCTGCTGCTATCCACAAGCCAAGCACATATTTTATTCTATATCCATTTTTTAATATTCCTTAATGAGTCAATTGGGGAAGTCTCTCTGTCCCATTTGAAAGTTATAGATCTCTTTCTTTGTAGTAAAAATTTCATTAGATTAATATCATTGCTTCTTTCTGAACTTCAACCACTCTGAAAAACTAATAAGTCCACAGAGCTTTCTTAAGGCCGTTGGTTGATCCAGGCAGGACTGGAAGTATGAAAATCCTTACTTTTGCTTCTGCACCCAGACCACTACACCACATTTATTTATATGCCATGGAAAATTAAAATTAATTATTTTGCAAGATTTCTCAATGTGTTGCTTCCCTTACCCTGTTTTCGTTGCTTTTTTCACTGTGGTAAAGATATAGGGCTCAGATTTTAGAGTTAAAACTCAAATTTTAATGAATCTGAAAACTAAAATCTTTTGAGGAATAATACTTCTTGTACCCCAAATATTCAGATGACTGCCAGAGCAGTCAGCATTTCAGTATGGGTTGATAGAGTTTTCCTCTGGCAGTAAGAAGACCACATTATGACTTCACCTCTTAAATTTCCTCAAGAGGTTGGTTTTCATTAGAAGTGCATTTTTTCTGAGCTATATTCAACTTAACCATATCATAATTTAGGAATTTAATTTGTTCCATATTCTTTCAATTTCAACTCTCAGCAATTGAATGGATGGCTTTTTTTTTTTTTTCTTTGAAGCTTGGGAGCATAGAATTTGTTTGCTTAGGCTTTTACAGAATTTAAGAAATTGAGAACCAAATTGTTAAACCACTTTGATGTAAGTGCTTATGTATATATGCATAAGTACAGACATATGTTTGTAAGTACTTACGTATGTGTGTGTTTTTTCTTTGAATGTAACCTGGTTAGTAGTTTTATATTGTATTTGTATTATCATACAGATGCTACCTCTAAGAAAAAGCCTTGCATGAAAATAATATTTTGTGTAATATGACATAGGCACAGGCAGCCTATTCCACCCTTCCCATAATAGTTTTCTGGCCAGAGACATGTCACAGGTTTCCTAAGACAACCATAGAAATGCCCAGACCTCTGCAATCTCTCAGTATTTGTTGGAGCAGGGCTGGTGAGTGACCACAAAGGACATACCAGTAGTTTAGTGCAGCCTCATGAGGAGAGCAACACAAATGCTCCACACACTGTGCTGTGATCCCAACATTGCTAAGAAAGAATTCAGAGGATAGATGGAGGTGGGCGTGAAAGGAAGAGAAGCATCTAGGGAGAGAAAAGAGGAACAGAACACTGGAATTATAACAAGAAAATTTAAGAGAACTTAGAGGAGAAGGGGGGATGTACTAATGGGAACATAGGAGAGGCTGGGCAGGGACCTTGGGGTTCTTTCCTCCTGAGGAAGGCAAATAGTAGAACTGCATGAGGGAGCTGCCAATCTGGGCACGTGTCCCAGGGTGGGCAGCCAGCACCACTGGGGGCTTCACTGATGCTGCTGCTACAGGAGCTGCAACACCCAAAGGAGAAAGGCAGTGAAAAAGCCTGGTTGTGTCACCCCTACATTCCAGACCGATGAGCTGTGAGGCTGTAACCAACTGTGTCCTGCCTGTGTGGGGAGAGCTCACTCCTCAATGAAATACATCCCTTTCTGGAATGAAAATGTGAAATTCACATTGCATTGAGTGCTGCAGAAGGTGTTTCTGGCAAAGAAATGAGAATGCTGTACCAGACTGAGGCTACATTCTATTAGATGGCTGTCTCACAAATTAAATGTCTCAAACTGACACAAAAAAAGCTATGGAACTTTAATAATCAATGGGAGTCTTCTCTATTTAAAGCAACATATAGCAGTTCAGGACTGATTCTTTCTTTTAGGTCCAGGAGGATGTGATATTGTTTATCTTGTAAAAACAGCTGTTGCCTCTGTGCTTGTGCTGAGGAAATAGATGACTTTAGTGGTTCACACCTCTTAGCACTTATACACAGGAGCTGTATCGAGCTCCCTGTGGCTGCTGCGCTCCGTCATGTGTTGGGCTGGAGTCCAATAGGGAATGCAAGAGCATGTGTGATAAACACTGAAGATTCTGTTAAGTCCAAAATTATTCTTCCTGCTGTGGGAATGAAGTAGGATATTATGCCACAAAAGTGCAGAATCACTTTTGGACGCAGGCCTTCAAAATTGTCCTTCATAGGAGAGGTACAGTGGAGGATTAAATGAGGTCATGCTTTCATCTCCCTCACACCTACTTCATTCTGGTGTGCAAAGGATTGATAAGAACAGAGCTCTGTATCAGAAGTGTGCTATGGGAAAGAGCGGAATCACAAGGGTGAGGTGGGAGGGGAGTTTCAGGCCCTTAGCACCTCCTGCCTGCGGGGAGGTCACAGCAGTTCACAGACCTCAGTCTTCTGAGAGGAGATCGTGGTGGTCTTGCAGTGCCCTGATAGCAGCAAATTATTGGGCTGCAACAGCTGAGAATTCGAGCAGCTCAAATGCAAACCCATCTCTTGGCTTTGTTTTCCATTGCTTATGTTGATCTTCCAGTTACATTTTATGAATGAAGGCAGTTGCCTCCCACTTGTTGCTCTACCCAGGACCGGAAATCAAATGTATTACTTTTCAAGACAGGATGGCAGAAGTCCAAACACATCGAACAGAGGAAGGAAGCAATCTTATCAGCCTTTCTGGCCCATTGATAAAACCATTGAAGGAAATCATTCAGCTTTAAATGAGGAAATGGAAGTCTTAGATAAAATGTAGAAGTTTCCTTGGGAGTTTTCATATCACATCAATGAAAAAGTGACATATAATTAACCAAACATTCCAGTCTGTATGAATGGCTTTATTTGTGATATCCAAGCAGAACTATTTACAGTTTGTGACAAGCTCCACAGTGGATGAGTTGACATTTTTCTGTCCTGTCGACTTGGTCAGATACATTTTCTCTAAGAACTTCTTCATAGAAAAAAAACCTGCAGCAGCCATCCTGGGTTTCGTGTTCATTCATGTAATAAAATCTGATATTTAGTCACCATTACATACAGAATATTTTGACATCTTGGTCTTATTTTTAATTAAAAATACTTATTTGTATTCAGACCAAATAATAAATAGTTACTTTGGGTTTTTGTACTTAAGCTGGTATCTCTACTGACACTGTGTCATGCCACGTAAAAATACTAGTTCAAGGTATCAGCAGCTCATGAATCTCTTCACTATACCTTATTTTACAAAACAGACATTTCCAGTGCCCTCTATTTTTCCTAGCAAACTAATCTATCACACTGTGATTGCTGCGATAATGGAAAACAAACATAATACCAATTGAATTAGTTGGGTATAGCACCGTTGGGATATTTGGAGTAGCTCAAAGAAGTTGGGGGGGAAAGGGAATCTGACATTGTTTCCTTTGGTCTATACTCTGTGATAATTTGAGGTGCAGTAAGTTAGTTTCAGACTAAAGCTTGAGATAAAGAACAAAATATAAATTCAGCCAAAACCAAAACATTGTAGTATTTCAATCATATGGGTAGTTAGGATTTTAATAAACATTTTTCTCTAGATGCAAAGACTCTGGTTAATGCTGAATACCTCTACCTGCCTGCTAAATTAATTTTAATTAAGGGTGCTAATGCTCCACAAAGGTAGGATTTTCAATATATGTGTTATATTTTTTTTAATGAAATTCTTACGTTTGAACTTAGCTAAGAAACTTAAAAGTTTCAGCAAGGCCTTGTGGATGCAGTCTGTGCCTTTCTGATTGCTGAGACAAACAAGCACACCGAGCATGCAGATAGCTGGATGATATAAATTGTAAGTCTATGCGTGCTGAAATCACTCAGAAAGCAATAATCAACAACACTGAGCTCAATTTAGTGTATCTTGAGAGTAATTGTTATTCCAGAAGATCTGGTACTTAAAATTTCACTTGAATGTATTTGATCTCATCGGTCTATTTTCAGTCATATAACAGGTAACAACTGCAGTTACCATTATAGGCAGGAAGTTTGAAGCATAATTTCTTTTTAGGAATTTAAATGCTCTGCAGAAATGAGCAGCTTGTCTACATGTGCCTGGTAGTAAGTATATGGGAGAGATAACTGTATGTGATTCCCTCCCTCCTGGAATTAATACTGTGATGGGCACCTGAAAAATGCCCCAGACAGCAGAAAACGTTTTGCTTTCCTATTTACAGGTTTCCTGTTCTAATCAGGCAAAAATGGAGTTTTGGCTGTTCTACCTACTTTTTTGTTTGCTTATTTTAAAGCTTCTTGTTTTGTTAAGGACCCACTATGTGGCTGTCAAGCCTGATTTATCAGAACCCTGTTCATTGTGACCTTTAAAGTACAGAATGCTACTGTAGTAAAATCGGTTTTCCAGTAACAGAGAAATGAATCAGTTGACATGGCCATGGCCTTTTGCAGCTTGCAGGATTTATGGGGTCATGGGCTCTCTTTGTGCAGGTCTTTGTGCAGTTGGGCTGTAGGTCAGCAATACAAGAGCCAAGCCAAACCTCAAAATGTCACTCTTCTATCCTGCTCCTGCCTGTTATAACATGAAGGAGCAGAAGTAGAACTACATCACTAAACATCCACCAAAACAAAAAGAAAACCCTCAGTTCTTACAGAATACAGAGCAGTTGTTTTCCATCTGTCAAACAGTGATAATCCTGGTTGCTGGTCATTTTTCAGGCAAAAGAGGTAGAAACTGAAGTATTCAATCATCCCGTGCAATCTCCAGTGGAGTCAAAACAAGCTCTATGAGAATGACAAATGCCACAGACCTTGCTCCAGTCAAGTGATTTCCTGCTCTAACAAGCTGCTACAAAGTGTTTTTAACTTTTCTTCTCTGCAAATACTCAAACTGCCTCCCACTTGTGGTTGTCTATAATTTAGGGCAGGACTCTAAAATAGAAAGGGGACACATTTGGGTGTTCTCCAAACAAGCTCAAATACATCACAGTTGTAATATAAAGGAGATATTTGCATTGTTTAAAGGTGCAACATTGCGTCATGTACATACATACATATGTGTGTGTGTCTCCCCTAATTATTCAGCTTAAATGCTGAACAAACAATGTCATTAAAGGATTTTTCAAAATACTTTTGTTTTAGAACACAACACAAATTACACACTAGATTTCTGATTGTATGATCTAACCTAGGCTGAACAAAAGGGAAGAACTATATAATATGGAATTCCTGGTCACACTAGTTATGTTCACAGGAGCCTCTAATTGCATTCCAAATATGTTTCCATCTTTTCATATTAGAAAGTGATAAACAAATGATAGAAAGAGCAAGACCTGTATTTTAGTGCAATTGCCTGAAACCCTTAGAAACCAGTGGATTGAAAGCTTTTAAAACACAGGTTCTCCATGTGTTTTCTGCAGATTTTGGATCACTCCATGAAGTTAGTGATTTTTTTTTCCCTTGTAACTAGTATTTATGTAGATCTGGAGTAACTTCATTGACAGTTACCCAGGGAGAACTTGGAATGGACCCATTCTAGGCATACTGAAAGCAGCATAACATCTCTTTTTCTCTTGGAAATACTTAGCCTTCAAAATGCTGATCCAAAAGCAAAGAAGCCCAGGTTTGAGTTTGTTTCATTCCTGTGTGCATAGCCTGTTCCAGCTGTGATGTTTTTTCAGGCTCAAGACAAAAGGTAATTTGGACAGGTATAGCTCAGGTTTTAGTCTTCAATTAGGTCAAAGTACAATTAAATCTGACAGTAAGAAATAGGCTAATTGCTTTAGACTCAATTTAACAAGATTGAGCCCTTGTATAAAAACACATGGAAAAAAATAACATTTTTTTTTTCTAGGTGAAGGAGGAGGGAAATAAAAGAACTTTTATTTTTAATCTTTATAAAGACACATTCAAGTATTAAGCTGTTAAATAGTCAATGTAAACCCTAGGTCAAACCTAATAAGATATAATCTTTACAGCTAACAGAAGACTCCTTTCTGAGCCATTCTTAGCAGCAACCTAGGTAACCTATGGAAGAGACAACAGTCTTTTGCTCTTTCAAGGATTGCAATTTTGAAAAAAAATACGTTTATTTAACTTTTTAGTTGGGCTCACACAGTCTCACCTGCTTCTCTGCACTTCTTGTCCAGCTGGGAAATGTGAAAGAATATGGCAGAGTTCTTGCTGCCCCATGAGTGTGAGTCAGCTGCTCCAGGTGTCATTGAACGAGAGGTTATTCCACAACAGTTCATGCTTTGTGCAATATAATTTTCACCGGGACTTTGACTCTCGATAATCACGTATACCAGAGAACAGATCCAAAACCTGTTATATAGGCAATTTAATCTTTCACATAAATCTTGAAGGTAATTAAACTGTAAAAAAAATCCCCAAAACATATTAATAATCCTGACAATTTCCTGTTGGGCTTCATCTTACCGTTAACTTTTGTTTCTTATAAAGCCTGGTTGACTCGTTGGTTTTCTTTGAGGGGAACCTGTGCAGATGGTGTATGTTGCTAACTGAAATGAAGGGAATAGGAAAAATGCAAACATTTAATATATCTTCTTGTGGACTTTCACATAAGAAGTTTTATAATAGGTGTTTCCCAATTTATTGCTTCCCTGCAATCATTACTGGAATAATTCTGCCAAAGCATTGATGGAACATACGTCATAAAGTATTTGCAGCTCTGAGAGCTAAAGGGAGGGTCATGTTCTGACAGATGATGTATCTGTTTCACAGGAGAATGTGGATCTCTCCTCAGAGAAAGTGAAAGCTTTGTTTCCCATCTAAGACTGTATCTAGGTACCAAATAACCTTTGTAATAACATATGAGATTAAGACCATATAAAATAGGGAGAAGAATGAGAAAAGGTTGATGGGGAGTGAATAGGGTAGTTTGGTTCCTCTGGCACGAAATGACATGTTTGGACTTTATCTAGCAAGCAGGTTTGACATTTATACTGTGTTCATCTCAGTGTGGCATCAGAGGTCTGGATTTCTGTCTGTGTGGCCAGAGGGCAGTCACTTTGCCCCTCTGTCCCTCCGTTCCCACCATAACCTCCTCTTTGTCTTCATTTAGCATTTCAGTTCTGTGGGGAAACTGTTCGTTTGTGCAGCCCCCAAAGCACAAATCTCAGATGCAGCCTCTGTGTGTTGCTGGAGTAACAACGTTCCTGTTTCTGTTTGGACTCAAAAGAAGCCATTTGATCTCTTTGCTGTTTTTATCTCCACTTTAAAATGGGACAATAACTTAAAATTGGGTTATGATTAACTGATTATTGCTGATGAAATATGTGTAGTTTCTCAGAAAGTTTTTAAGGACAGCAAAATATCGAGGAAATGACAAATATATTCCATTTGGTTTTCATTAAATCACATATGCTATATGATTGACTTAAAAAATGCACTTTTGGTCAGTCACATACAATAGTCCATCCCATGGCAGAAGTTTGTTGGCTTTTACAGCTTTGTGCGAGAGAAGTGAAAAAGGGGTGGAAATGTGCGTAAGTTTGCTTCAAGAATACCAGGAATTTTAATGATTTCCTGCATCAAGTTTGAGGGTCCATGTCTGCCATTCAGGAGTGACACTGTGTAAATAACAGTAGAGTAGCCTTGAAAGACTAATGAGCATTTGGTATGTGACTTTTCTCAAAGTACACTGGACAAGCAGATCAGAAGACTGATCAGATTTCAATAATGAAAATAAAACAGCATTTTGTATCGAAAGCTGACTCATTTTAGCAATATGAGGCATTGAGAGTTGGGCTGGTCCAGTGGTGATAGCATCACAAATCCACAAGGAGTCTTCTGTCTCTCAAGGAACCAAGAATTAGGGAACCTTGCTCTATACAATGAAAGGAACAGAGAATTTTAATGCAGGAAAGTATACGGAGAGGGCAGTGTGAAAGGGTCAGAAAAGCCATTTTTCCCCAGGAATCCAATAAATAAAAAGTGAGGTAATAAATAAAAGGAGAACCTGCAAGCTTTTAACACAGATGATAAAAATCCTTTTTTTCCAAAATATTTTTCCTAGGGAATGGTATTAAGCTCTAACAGTGGGTAGAAATCTTCCTCAGAGTTGTTGGTGAATGGCCAGGTGGCTTCATGGACAGTGGGGGTGTATAAGGAAGAAGACAGCTAGATTTTAATTTTTTTTTAATTTTAGTAATTTTGATTTTCGTATTTTTTACAGGATTTAAGGTCTGCCTGAATACTGGTTTTGTTACCTAAAATCCTTAGCGATTCAGAGGACTCTGTTGACTTCAGGTATGTATAATTAGAACCCATAGATTTTCAGTGACAGAATGCTCCACAGAGGCTCTTTAGTCAGAAGCACTCCATATTTGTTTCCAATTTGCATGGCAACAAGAAACGGTCGTGATATCTTTGTATTTGCATGTGTATGCATCTATGTGCATATAGGGAATTTAGAAATACAATAACCCTGGAGGGATGCTGAATATATTGGGACTGAAGAAGAGAGAGAGACAGGCTGCTTGATGACTAAAGAAACAGTTCATTTTGCTGTGTGCAGACAGGCAGGAAAGGGAGTGCAACATAAGCAAGACATTTCATTTGTGGTTGAATCCACAGATGACCTATTGTAGAAAGTATTCTCCAAAACATGCTTACATGGGAGATGGGGCACGTGGTCCTGATTAGATTTAGTACCAGCAGGGCAGTTTTATTACACAGAACATTACGTTTTGAAAGCTGCAAACGTGTTTCAATGTCAGGAGACTGTTCCTTTAGCGTTCCCTGCCTTACTGGGAATTCACAGAGCTCTGCACCTTCTCAGAAAGTGTTCAGCACCTTTTAGCTGTGGCCGGTGTTATAGTTGGAAAGATTCAAAGCTAGAGACAATGTTTTCTTTTAACAGTCAAATATGCTGGAAAACAAAGGAGAAAGCATGCCTCACATTCCACTGAAGTCAGTGGTTTCTGTCTCTTTTTGCACTTCAGTTAACTTCCAGTCCCCTTTGGCAGGAGAGGAAGAGTCTGTGTTTGAGTCTGCCTTTGAGTCTGCCTTTTTTTTGATCATATATGGGTTCATACATGGGCACTGAGCTCACACTTATCCAACAGGGAATGAAGCTCCCTTTGTGTTACAGCACTGTTTGTGCTGTGCCCACTCACTAAACGCCTTCTTCATTATTAGCTGATAAATTAGCAACAAGAAAAAAAGATAAAACCCCTAAAAGTACAGTGCTTTTTTTTTTTTTTTTTTTTGATCTTCTCATGGCATGTCGCTTATTTGATTTACACTCTTTTTATCTCTATGATACCTAGACGTTTAGTCAGTGGAAAGTTTAGGTGGATTTACTCAGATGCATTAGATCTACAAAAACATGAGACAGAAAAATTTTGAGCACATTTATCTGAAAATATCAGTAATTAACAATGAGCTTGGGCAACACAATGCCCAGAGGTTGCACAGCATTGTTATTCTCAGAGTATCTCCTGATCCTTGACATAACAACCAGACTGAACAATGCCGAGCACTATTCTTTGGATTTGTTTTGCTGCTATAAACAGGTTCACACAGTAAATCAAAATTATTTTAGAATCGGTTGAACCAAACTAGGAAGATTAAGAAAATATGTTGGATTTAACACTTACTACATTTCTTTTTTTGTCTGTTTTCAACTTTTACTTCCTCTCTCTTTTCTATAAATCAATGTAACTCTACATTTCTAGGTCTAGACTTTATTTCAATGATTATTTTTCCAAACCAAGGAGAATAGGAGCAATGAAAAACACAGAACACTGTCCACTAAGCATATTATTTCTCCAGTGTCAGTAATTCCTGATTGGATTCATGGTAATGAAAGGGAGGTGAAGAAGGGGAGAGGAGAACTTTTGAAATAATTGCCTTAAAATACTTGCTGTTAAAGTGTACACCTGTAATATCTAAAGGAGGGCACATCCTAACAGTGCAGGATGAGTTTAAGGCAACTTAAGCTCATTGAGTTTAACCATGTGAACATAATGGGTCTGTCCCACATAGTGCAAACTTCTCTATGTTCCACAGAAGCCAATGGGAATGGAAAGTTCTCAACATTTCACAAAATCAAACCCTTGAGAAGTCTAAGAGAAATAATGCATGCCGGGGGAAAAAAATAAAATAATAAAGAAAATAAACAGTCACAGTAGTAAAAAACAGTGAGACACAGTACTGTAATAAAAAGTGATGTGCTGGTGCCTCCTGAGAAGAGCTGGAAGGTGGTAGGAGGGCTTGGTGGAGACTGTGGAGAGAGGGGAGCAAATGCCATGGAAGTCCTGTAAGAGAGGACGTCTGCAATGAGAAAAGCTGAGCAAAGTGATAAGCAGCTCAATGCCACAGAATAAAGTGAATAAAAGACATAATTTATGTTAAGTTTTTTAACAGTTGGGCCAGTGGTGAGGCCAGATAACAGAGAGAGATTGTAGGATGGCTTCAGATCCAACAGACCCCTCGAGAAATCAGTGGCAACAATCATTATAATCAGCTCCAGTACCAGCCCTGCTTGAGGTGTTCATCATTTGGCAATGCTCCTGGGGTCTGCCAGGTCTGACCCTTGCTGGGACCTTTTACAACCCCAAACAGCACCAGCTGTTAGGAACTGCTAATTGGTAGGTGTTGTTTTTAGCAGAACTTCTCTATATTATGCTGAGGAATGTGCCTTCACTTACCACACAGAAAAGTGTATTAAAGGGCAAAATAACAAACCATGTAATCGTCAACATCATCATTTCATACTGGACGTGGTTCTGGCGACACCTCTGTTTTCCCTGGTCACACCAATTTTCTGGGCGTTGCTCCTGGGAAGTACAAAGACTGATGCTTTGCCTGCACAATAACAGAGTGCTCAGGACACAGTTTCTATTTTAATTTGTATTGCACTACCTTAATAAGTACATTCAGGAACTTCCAATGTATTTTCTCAGAGAAGGTACAGCATAATCTGGGCCCTCTTTTCATGAGCCATCATTAGTAAATAATAGTATCTGATAGATTCATCTGAGATATTGTTATACTTTCCTATACTGACCTTTTTGTGGAGGAAAAAATAAGTAACTGTTTGACACACACACAAGGAATGGTGGTCTGCAACCCAGGTCAATGTAAACCTACAGAATTCCTCCTGGTTTTACTGCTGGCATTGACATTAACAGTGTTCTGTGCCTGTTATCTGGTCAGATGAATTCTTTTTCTGTTATTTCAAGACATTCCAGCACATTAAGCTTTAAGTTGTCATTGATGTATATGCAGTTTATAAAATAATGTTACCATTACCTCACCACTTCACTTTGCAATGGAATATCCTCCCTCTGAGCATCCTGCCCTACAGTAAGACAATGTCCTGTATCCCTCCCAGTGACTTTGCCCTCAGTAAAATCTATGACTGTGGTTTTCAGAGTAATTGAATTCCTGTGCTGCTGCTTTCTTCCCCTTTCTGCTGGGGATTAGTGTGAAACATTATTTGGCATTGGGCTCTGCCTGACTTGCAGCAACTGAGTCTGTACACAGGAGTTTGCCTGCTACTTCCTTTCAGAAGCACCCAAAACCTCATTGTTCTGTCTGCAGTCTGGGCCTTTGTGGCAAAGCTGTGTCCCACACTGGTGATCTCAGCAGCCAGACTGGCAAACCCTGCCGAGGGCAGATGTAGGACCTTCCTCTTGCTGATGTCAACAATGCCAAGATCATATTGCTTGTTGCTGTTCCTCCTCCTGTTCCTACTTGCTTGCTTGCTTTCCATGTATTCCAGCAGTGAACTGTGTAGCTCCAAACACATCCCCCGCCATCCATGTGCCCAGACATAGAGGATGGGTTTTTTCCCCAGTTCTCACACTGCAGTCATCAACAAAGCCAGGGACGTGGCCAGGCACGGGTGCACATGACCTTACCAAGCTTCTGTCCTGGACTCCCAAGACGGAGAGTTCAAGCTCATCCTCTCCTTTGCCAGCTAGAGAGAGCAAGCATTTCCTAATTTTCTTCCTCCTGAAGATCTCACCTCTTTTCTTGTCACATGGCCACATCTGATGTAGTAGGTCTTTGGAACAACCTTGTTCCTTTTTAACGTGGCAGTGCTGCCTGTTCTGATCAGAGCCAGCAGCCAGCAGTCAGGCGTTGCCTCCTGAGAATCCTCAGAGCTGAGAAGTCCTTGTCTGTCTCCTAACACAATGTAACCAAATCGTTTGGCTCCTCGGATGTACCTTTGGGGAACTGCGGCTGGGATGCCAACAAAGACATGTTGAAAAGAAGGAAGAAATGTAAATGAAATGGAGAAATATATGTGAAGGGGAGTGATGAGGTACTGAAAAGAGGGGAGAAGTTAAATACCAAAATTTCTATGGGAAAGAATTTCTATGGCTGCGAAGGACATGGCACAAAAAGAGCATTAAAGCTGAAGAGGAGAAAAGAATCAGTGAAGAGATGTAAAACCCAGTTCTGACAGACAAACTATCCAGACAAATAAAGAACAACAGACAGAAACAGATTACATGCCATTTGTTGTACTGTCTTGCTGAGAGGTCTTTGCAAGGTGGGGAAGCTCCTATGTTCCTGTGGCGTGCTGGGTAACTCCTGGGAGGATTCCCTCTTGGAGCAGTGTGAAAAGGGTGTATCTCCTTTTCTGTATCACTTTCATCTGGAAAGAAATGTATATTTCCATTCCAAAAGTGCCTCAAGAACTGAAATACCACAAGGTAAGTGGTAATCTCACAATTGTGAGATGAGAGACAAATACCTGGGCAAGTTCCTTTGCAAATCACTGGTGCAGACATCGGAAGCTGGTTGGTCCTCATCATTAGTGTCACCATTTTTCTTCCAAGTTCATCATGAAATTTAATCATCATAGAGAGGCTGCTAACTTTAATCCTCATTAGGGAATAAATAAAACTAGACTGTACTCCAGGAGTTAGATTCCAAACTCAGTGAGTAATTACTTTGATTTCAGGGTTTATAACAACATAACTGCTTGGAATGTTTTCTCTCTCCCTGTGTCCAAATTGCTTTGTCTATGCAAGCTTCCATGTTTGGACTTAAAAATACAAAGGCATATTTTATTATGGGAAGAAAATTAAATTTTTCTCCTGGTAGACATGCCTGCTTTCAAGGCACTTAGCACCCTCTCCCCTGTTAGGAAGCAGCCACATTGCCTGAATTTTCAGGGATGGGATGTTCACCATTGCAAACAAAACAGGTCTCAGTTTACGTGGAATAACTGCCAGTGTTGTGGCAAGTGAACTTGTGCTATTCCATGGGTCCTGTGATAACACGTCATGGGTTGCAGAGAGGTCATGCCACCTTGAGGATGCAGGGATAGGCTTAAGTTTCAAACAGGGCAAATTTGTTAGTATTCATGGGGTTATGTTATTTCACAACATTTTCACAGCTAGAATTTTCCTCAACTTGCCAATCCTTATGTCCAGGACTTCAGTCTAAGACACATTAAGAAAGTAGTATACAGATTTGGGGTTATGGGTTGAAAACTTAGCTAAAATTCTTTATTTTGAAGTATATCCATTGTACTTTACAGATTCTTTGCAGTCTCCTGACCTTATTGTCTGGATTTTAATTGCCTTGGACTTTCTAGTTCAGTTTGTTTACAGCACTGGATTCTTTTTCTTGATAGTTATTCAAGGTTGTGCAGATCTGCCTAAAAATAAAAATTAGAACATGTCCCTTGTGCATATTTCTGTCTCCTCAAACGAGACCAACCAGAGAGCAACTGACACCGATACTCAGTCTGGGTTGGATACAGAACATTTCTGAATACACTGGGGCACCAGTGAGTGCTGCTCTCGGTGCACAAGGGCTCTGTGATTCCTTCTGCCAAAGGACTGGCACTGTAACCTGGCTGTGCTCTCTGCAGAACACCTCTGTGAGAGCAGAAATCCAAGTTTGTGCTCAATGTGCAGAGAAACCTTCACAGATCAATGACAAAATTCCCTTGGTTCTCAACAGTCTTCAGTGTCTGGGGCATCTAGTGTAAATAATGCCAAAACTCCCTTTCTCTATTAATCTCTCAGGTTATTGCATACTCCAGAGCCCATTTTAAGATATCATCATCATTGCGAATTTAAGCGTATTTTGTTCTTTTTCAGCAGTTGAGTGTGCTAAGCTGTGTTCCTTCACTGTCATTTTACCTTCTTGTCCTTCTGCTTCAAATTGAAAGAGAATTTGGAAGCATTTATTCTTGTTCTCTACCTATGTGCCACATAATCTTATTCCATATATCTGTGAATATAAAAATAATTCACTTTTTCAATATTTTCCTATACTTTTGCTTTAGTGGTATTTGTGAGACACTCAAAGGTATTGCCTGTGTTTGAAGAGCATTTATTACATTGTGATTTCCAAACTTCAGTAGTACTATTTTTCTTTTGTTTTCATGGCTAAGATGTTAGACTGAGATCTAATATACTATAAAGCTGTAGCTCTGTGTGGGATGTGCATAGCCTCTTTTAGGTAACTTAAAACATTTTGATATTCAAGGACATTCCCTCACCATTTGAAAATCCATAACATTTCCTGCAATCTTCTGAATTCCAAAAAGAAAAAAAAAATCTATAAATGTGATAGATCTTAAATACATAAAAATGATTCTTATCTCTCCTTTTGCTCTGTCTCAAGAATGGTTTGAATAACAAGCAGGAATCTTCACTAAAGACACAAGTATCACTTCTTTCTTCTTCCAGAGGAATCTGATTTTTGGCAGGTTCTCAACGTTATTTCATCAAAGATCTACCAGGTTGTAACAGGTGCCCCAGTTGGACTCCATGAAGTCGCTGGCTCTTTTGCTCTCCCATTCATAGCGCTGCACTTGGAATGAAATTATTTGTGTTACTTTAATTACTGTCACTAATTTTGCAGGGGGATGCAGTCGGTGCTGAAAGGCTGAGGACTCAGCTCAGCTCGTGAACGGAGTTTGTAAGAACAACTTTAGATAAAGTTTTGCCGCGGCGCTTTGGGCTTTTAGGGAACAGTGTCGCAAGGTGCAGCCTGAAAGGTTTTCAGGTCCCACCCAAGGCGGGTAAAAGTGCTCCGAGCGTCGGCAGTTTTGGGACAAGACACTCGGACGGGATAGAACGGGACGGGCCGCGCGCGCCGCCTGCCGGCCAGGGGCGGGACGGACAGTGCGGGAATGGGGTGGGGTGGGGTGTGAGAGACTTTAAAGGACACCTCGGCACACCCCCGGCCACACCCAGGGACACCTTCCACCAGCTCAGGAGGCCCCAAGGTCCATCCAGCCTTGCCTTGAGCACTTCCAGGGAAGGGGCAGCAACAGTTTCCCAAGACAACCTGTGCCAGGGCCTCCCCATCCTCACAGTTGCAAATTTCTGATCTAAACATACCCTCTTTTGGTTATAAAACTATTAAAACCCTTTGTCCAACCGCAACAGACCCTGCTGAAAAGTCCATCCCCATCTTTCTTTAAGTACTGGAAGGCTACAAGGTCTCCCCAGGCTTTTCTCTCCAGGCTGAACAACCCCAACTTTCTCGCCCTCTTCTCATAAAAAAGGTGTCTTTCTTTGTCTTTCCATCACTCTGTCTTTTATATATTCAGTGAATTTAAAGATCAACATCAGCAAGTTCAGTAAAAGACTTATCCTTCATTACTTCAATGATGGAGACGTAGGTTATCTGCTGTTTATTTTTTACTGTGTTTCTTTACACCACAGATTCCCCTTTAAAAATCCTTGAGCTTAGTGATGTTTAACGAAATCCCATTTTTGGAGGAATAACATTTTGGGTGACTTACTATGATAAGTCCACACTGTTGTTCCAAAAAGCATAATTTAAAAAATTGTCTATATGCTATTCATTGTTCTTCAGTTCAGTCCAAAAAAGGATGCAAATCTGTTATGAGGCATCAGCAAGCCCTGGATGCACACAGCTGAGAGGAAAGCGGGTTTTTTTCAGGGACCTGCTTGTGTAGAGTTTCATAAAGCACACATTTCTAAAAGTGCTTTCTGTGGGAAGGCTTTGAAGAGAGTTTTTCTGTCTGTTGATTTACTGTATGTTGTGAGAAGTTTGAATTCACATGCTGAGTGTTTTCATTCATGCTATATTCTCCTGTGCCATAAACAGTACTTAAAAAGAAGAAATTAGGTGGATACTTGTTTGGCAGGTTCTATCTCTGCTAACTAGATTCCCCCCCCTCCCCCTCCCCCCCCCATTATATGCTCTACTGGCTCTATTATTATCCACTGGAATATACTTTCAAAACAATTTTTTCAGGATGCAATTTTGATCTACAGTTTTCATTACCCTTACTCCTGGTTCTTATCTCCTACAGTTCATAAAACATCTATTTGGATGGGTACACATCTGTTCTCTCAGTTCTTCAGAGGTATTGTATGACTGTCTTCAATTTCCACATTTTCTTGTTAACATATTTGTGTGGTGATTTCAAGTGTCAGCTTCAAAGCTTGCCCATCCTCAGAAGTGTTTCAGCTCTACCTCTCCATTTCTAAGCACTTTCCTATCACATAATGTTGCTTCATCTCCGTTGAGTATCTTCTTCACCACAGTCCTCCCAGTTGCTCAACCCTGTAATAAAGTGCTCCTTCATTCACTGAGTATTCAAATTCCACTGCTTCATGTAAAACATACCCTAATAACATTTCTAATAAACAGATTTGTTCTTTCCCCACAGCTATGACTCTCAGGTCACTGCCCAGCCCTGACTGTTGTAACATCTTCCATCATTTCTATGATCTGGAATTTCCCTCTCCCTTCTCTACCAAAGTTTATATAAAACGAATTTGTTAGTATCATGTTCTTAGCCCAGTGATTTGACCGGATCCTTCCATCATCTCGGCCGCATAATTTGATCCACTAAACATTACTTTCCACCTCCCCTTACTTAGGAATCCTCAGCTCACAGTGAACTATCTTGAACTTGACCTTTTTTGAGGTGCTACAGTTCCAGTAATTGTGACTAGAGTTGCACAGAATTGCACTGGAGAACCCTGCACACTATGTAGGAAAAAAATGTTCCAAATGTAAGGACAGAATCAAAATGTGACATTTTCCAGTATTTCAAACCCCAAAGAGAATCCCTGATGACAAATTTAACAAGCAATGGTTTGTGTCAGACAATACGACAACTCTTGGGCAAACAGCTGTTGATCCAGATGGAATATGTATGACAGCTGGTGGGTGCAGGTGCACTGCTCTGGAATAAATCAACAGAGCATTGGCATGTTGGTTTATTCCTGGCTGCCTTGATGGCATTTAAACCAGTTTCTTGGATGCTCTGCTCTCAATCCTTAAGAAACAGTTTCTTGCACAGTGGTGTATTAATGTGTTGAAATGTAAATAATAGGGAGAAGATCTGCAATGAATTTGCAATGAATCTCGACAAGAATTTAGAGACACAGCCTATTGTAATTCTATGAGCATATTCACCTGGATCTTTTAAATCACAGCTACAGGAGATGCTCACTTTTTCTGTACTTTGTCTTTTAGATATACTGAAGTTGTACAGAAGTAGAGAGAGCATTTTACTCATAGATAGCTTATCTGAGTCTTCATTTTCCTGACTGGGATGCTGTGCCAGGTGCAACAATGGCTAAACCTTTATAGAGGAAATTGCCTGCTTTCTGAGAGCTGAGCAAGGATTGACAGTAAATGCCACCTAGGTCCCTGAACAAGTTGGATGGATTTGGGTTACAAGTGTAAGGTGCAGCCTATTGCCAATACTCTGAATCCTCCTATTACCTAATCTGTTTTAGTGCCCAAAAGGATAGAATAGCTCTCAGTGTTCCTACAAAATAATCTTGAAATATAAATCCAAAGGTCATCTAGGAAATCCCTCATGTTTCTGACTCCACTGGTTTGGTCTTACTCTTTTGGAAGAGAATATTCATATCCTTCATATCTAGAGAACAGCAACATGGAGAAATAGTATTTTTAATGATAATCCCTTCTCTTGCTTTGATGTCTACTCTGAAGGAATGCAGGAAAACAATTTAAAAAATGTCTTAGGGCTTGGTTTTTTCTGAGTATTTACCTTTCTTGTCTGTTTGGTGATAAAATCTTAAGGTTTCTTGTAAATCATTCACAGCTTGTGTTCCCCCCTACTTAATACTCTGTTTTTTAAATATATTCCTCATTGGCAGACTAGTGCAATCATGGGAGTTAACAATCAGATTTAGTGTTCTTTGGTGAATCAGTATTTACACTGCAGCAATGCAGGGTTTAATATTAATAACTGTAGTGGGAATGGGAGTTCATTCTACTGAGTATTTGGTAAATGAAGTACAAATGTCACAGGAAGATTCCTGTGCTTTCTGTTGTAAGCTATTAATTCCAAAGGTGGTAACTTGTCAAAGGATTAGGCTGTTACAGAAGAGATTACACAATGACCTAGCTTTGCATCTCCATAAATAAACAGAACCTTTAAAAGTGTAAAGGTAAAAAAGGAAGGTTGTGTCTGGGCTTGCTCTTCAGCCTTTTTTCTCATATTTGTTATCAAATATTGCTGTTTCAATGGATATTCCTTAAAGTGATTGGAGGGATGGGGGCATTCACAATCAGATCTTACATTTTTCTTTAGGTTTGGATCAGGTCTGAGAATAATTGGGAAAAAGAAGAGTAGATGGTGCCCTCCATGCAAGTCCTCACTAGCAAAGATGGCAGGCTTACTGTTTTGTCCCTGGGGGCAACCTTTTGGGACATCTGAGTTCCAGGATCTCCATGGCCATCCCACATCTACACTGACTTCAAAGGAAACAGAGAGCAGAGGTTGTCTTCACAGTGCCCTACCAAGGTAAATAATTCACATGCAAAGAAACCTGCAGGTAACATATTGGGGTTATCTGTTTGGAAAGTGTTTGTCTTCTGCCCACAAAGTGAGTTATTGATGCTGCCAGAGAGCAATGTGTTACTGCAATCAGAGGCCAGAAGTGTGCCAACAATTTTATGGAACTGAGACAATTCACTGGAAGTGCTATTCTTACTGCAGTAAATTTGATTGGAGGTGTGTTTATAGGATACAGGGAAACAGCTGAGAATCCCTCATTTCATACTCCTCTTCATTCCCTGACAGCCCTTCCTGTTAAAAGGCTTGTGAATAAGAAACTTTTCTTGTTGTAGGTACAAAATCACACACCCTCTGATGCTGAAGTTTATCATCTGGGCTCTGAGCTGGGTCTCCTGTACATATCATTACATATATACAAGGTTAGAAGCAATAGGGACAGAAAAACTGCTCAGGAAAAACAAACTGAAAAAGTCTAAATATTCAGGCCTATTCCAACTGCTGCACTCAGAGGAAACCTAATGCACAGTTCCAGTTACCAGCTGGTGAAGGACCAACAGGGGAACTTGCATCTCTTTTGTGAGTTCTTCCAAAATGACAGTAATTATTTTTATTTTAGAAAAGTGACAAAATAATTCAATAAAAGCAATGATATGTTGAAATTTTAACTTGGGGAATATCCTGTCTACAATAATAGACCTGTTTTAAGTTGCAATACATTTGGCTTTTAACTGCATGATATTTTAACTTTGTCTGTATTTGTAATTTGAAATTGCTCTGATGCCTATTGATTAGTTTCATCTGGAACACATGCCTCTGTTACAAAATATTGATTTTTGCATCACCTTTTAGCCAAGTAGGTTAATTGAATGGTGTTTGGAGAAATTATTTCAGATGCAGTCTAATATTTGCCTTCAAAGAGCTGATGGAATTGTTTGACATTTAGCCAAGATATTTGCTAAAACTGGAGCTTGAGCACAGGGACTTTGGAACTGAAGTAGTGGCTAAAGGTACATTTTGAAGAAACTTTGTTTGTTCCCTATTTAGATAAAACAAACAAACCAAAGGCCAGATCTGGCTTCTGTTAGAATTAGGGGGAGTTTTGCCCTTCTTCAAAGAGTTGAATATTGGATTACTTGTACTTTGGGGAACATTTGGTACCATTGTACTAACAGAGAGCAGGGAAAGTCCAAATGAGAGGTGCAGTGCTCTCCCTGCTGCAGAGCTGCTGTGCCAGAGCCGCTGAGCACAGAACCACAGGTCATATGCTTAGCGCTAATTATTTCGCAGTATTCAGGAATAAAACTAAAACATCTGAAAGCATGTACTCAGTAATCATACAGGATTAACTCTTCATTTACAAAGAAAAGCAAGTGCAAAACTCTTTACTTCCAGCTAGAATAAATGGTTCTTTACTGCAAAGTGAGTCCTTAAATGGTCAGAGGTAAGTTTGGCCTGGAGAAATATTACTTAGCATTTGATTGTTGTTAAATCATCCCACTAACCAGTTAATTGTTGTGGGCTCCCTTACAGTGCCCAGCATTCAGGTCTGAGCCAAGTGTAAATTGAACTCAGAATATGCTACCAGCTGACATGAGCTAACAATTTCAGGGAGCACAGCAGTAATAATTCCAACCCTTCAGGTCTTTCTCGTGTGAACTCTGTACAGTGGTTCTGCTAAATATGTCATGTGCAGTGGTTAATGTTCCCCCTATAGCTGATCCAAAAATATTAATTAAAAAATGTTTTTAATAAAAATGACTTTAAATTTGTCTATTTTCAAAATATATCCCTTTTTTTGAAGCGGAAAAGATATTTGAGGAAAACCCCCACAAATATGTTTACCTGGCCATATGTTTTACTTACATAAGGCCAGATTTTCACAAGAGCTGAAATACTGCTTCATTACTCAATGAGATGAAGAGGGTTTTAAAATTTCTTTAACTAGCAACTGTGGTGACACTTTGAACTGACCTGTTCTGAAAATTCATCCCCACTTGGGACTGCTTTGACATGGAGTAAAATGGAACAGTTATTTGTACTTGATCTCACCATACCCCAGTGGATACAGTTACCACTTTAATATATAGCAAGTCCTGTTTTCTTTCAAAAACAACAGAGGGATTTATCAGGATAAGAGCAATTACATTCCTCCAGGTCTGGTGTGACAGAAATTTGAGGTGCAGTGGTGCACAGTCCAGAGCCCCCGTGAGACTGCAACAAGCACCAGTTCTGCCTTTTCTGTAGGGAGCTGGCCAAACTAGGCTTTCTTAAGCCCAGTGTAGTTTAGTAACCCCCAACTCCAGCTTTATCATTATTTTTGTGTCCAGCCTATAGGTCAAAGTGCCAGTGTGCTGAGCACCTGAGACTTAATTCCCAGTTCCCATTAAAATCAATGGATCAAATCTTTGAGTTCTCACTCAGCCCTTGCTCAGGCTAAACGATCAAACACTGAGTCATGATCCAGTTTCACAGGCATCCAATTCATCACAATCTGTCTGGATCTGGCCAGTGTCAGTTACTTCCCTCATTTTAGGAGACAGTTCCTTAAACTTGTGTACATCTGGGCAGCGTCACTGTGCTCTTTGGTAATTTAACAACAGCTGAGAATATTTTCTCTCACAAGAACCATTCATAAAGATTCACGGTCACAGAAGACAGTCCACATGACCCACATGACTGCATGAGAGCCTTTACAGATGCTGCTTAGCAGCTCGAGAGCTGAAGTGTGGCGTGAATCACCTCCTTGAGGGAGTTCCTCTGGCAAATGTCACTGCTGAACCTCTGACCTGCCAGTTGGACACTGGGAACAGGGATGCTGTCTGTGTGATCCGTGAGGGCTGGTAAGCCTCATGATAAGAGAGAGAACCTGCCAGTTTAATTTTAATCACTGATACAGCCCATGGAATATTTCTGTTGTCTTTATTCAGTAGTATGGCTACGGAAATTTGGACTATTTGCCTTCTGCTGCCTCCTGGACCTGCCCTTCAGTGTTGTGCACAGCACTGTGGAGAGGTTTTGAAGCTGCAGAGTTCAAGGGCATTATGATTCCAGTAATGTTGCATATATTCTGAATGAATAAATTAAAAAGTATTGTAGTTTGTTGAGTTCTTTTAATGGAGGATGTTCTACTGGAAATCTGGCAGCGTTAATTGTGTAACCTTAAAGGGGAATAAATAAAATCCTTGAAAAGTGCAACTTCATCAATCCCAGCCCAGCAAAGCTTTATGCAAAACTACGGACTGTTTGTTTTATCGGTGGTCAGGGCGGAAAGGGTCCATCATTACCCAGCATTTCGTAATCCACTTTAATGGAAAACAATGGAAAACAAACTAAAATGCGGCCTAGCCCAGATGTCCGAATGCGTTTCTGAAGCCGCGACACCTCGCTGTCATTAATTGTGGTGTTTGGAGTGAATTGGACTGAACTTCTGAGCATTACTCGCTATCTCGCTACCAGCAGGGACGCAGACGGAGCGCTGCCTGTTCAGCCGCGATGTTTTATTCCTCGGCCCGGCATGTTCCCGAGGTTTCCAGGCCGGCGCTGCCGACCCGGCCCGGAACGGGACGGAGCGGAAGGGACCGCACCGGCGCACTGTGCACTTCCGGCGCCCTCCCGCCTCGCCGCTCCATGGCCGCGTCCGTGGTGAGTGCGGGCCGGGATGGGCCGGGATCCGCCGCGGGGACGGGGGGTCGCCGCTGGCCGCCCCGGGACGGGGCTGCGGGTCAAGGGGCGGCCGTGGGAGCGCGGGGAGGCCGCCGGACGTGCCCTGCCCTGCCCCAGGGCCCGAGGGCGGAGAGGGGCGCGGTGAGACAGCGGCCGGGCACGGGCAGGTTGGAAAACTGCGTGGAATTGTCAGTGTCGTCGAGAAGGTTGTTTGGGATTGGTGGGTTGGGCTTTTTCAGTTGTAGGTTGCCTCTTAAGTGCTGGGAAGGAAGGTCTCTGAGCGAGGATTGGGCGCCGGGACAGGAGCCCGAGGAAACTGTGGCATCTCCATCCTCGGAGGTAGCCAAGCGTGGCAGGAGACAGGACACTGGGCAGTCAGGTACGGCCTGGAAAGGGGATCAGCCTCTGGGGTCAGCTCTGCTTTGGGTTAGGACCAGATGGCCTCCAGTACTTTATTCCAGTCTAAACTGTTCTCAGAATTTAAAAAATGAGTGCTGGGTTGCGGCTGTAAAAACTTGTCTGGGGTATACAAACCAACAGAGCTCATTTCCCATTTGACTCCTGTTGCAGATACCCCAACAACTCATTGCAGTCTCCTCATGGTTCCCCAGTGCTTTTCCTCACGCCCATTCCTTCGGTTTGGAGCTAAATGGGAATGTTTGGTGCTTGTAAGGAGTGTCAGTGCAGCGTCACCCCGGCTGAGGGGGCTCAGCCACCTGCTCTCGCTGACACCACAGGCACAGCTGCAGCCCCTGTTCCATGGCAGGTCGGACACTCCCTTGTCCCCAGTGCCAAGGAGTTTCTCTGGGCGTTTTCTGGGGTGCAGGAGTCTTTGACACTACTTTGTCGCATTTGTTTGGAGTCAGCCTGTGGGTTTGGAAATTGCTGAGGAAGGTAAAGAGCAGGCTTATGTCCTTACAGAGGCAGAGGAAAAATAGTGCACAGTAACACGGGAGAGTTTGGCTTTGTTGAACAAAGAGGGATTGTTCGATAGGCTGGTGGTTATTTTGCAGTGTGGAGCTTTCTCTGGGTAGAAGTGGTTCCTGTGGCAATACTGGAGGAGTTCATTGTAGTTCTCGTGTATATTCAGTAAAGGCTTCCAGGAAAACATAAGTAGTTAAGTTGTGCTGTAGTGATGGAGTTGCAGACAGTGAGAGCACAATGCTGAAGCAGAATAACGATAAATAATGTCTTAAACAAGCTGTCATAACAGAACCAAGTGCAGCTTTATAGCTGTGTGGACAGGAAATTCAGAATCTGCTTTCCAGGATGTCCCAGTTCAGGGTCTGTAGGAGATCAAGGGCCAAACAGCTGAACAAGCAGAGCAAATCACCCAGTGAGATCACAGTGCAGTGATGGGACAGCAAAGGCTGTTACCTGGGGATGATTAAAAGTAGCAAGATGGAAGGGAAATGATGAGGTGTGAGGGGAAGTGTTTTGTTTTTACCTGTGGATATAGCACTGGTTGATACTGGACCAGATACATCCAGCATGTTGGTGTTCTCTCTCATTACATTTTATATTTATATATATAGGTGTTTTTAAAAAGTGAGACTATGGTGGCAGTGTGATGGGGTTCATGCAAATTCTCAGAAATATATTCAATAAATCTTGTTCCTTAACTTTATCTCAGAACAACCATCACAGCAACAGCTGTTTTCCCTGAATACTTTCCTGTCCACACCACCTGCAGCCAGCTGTAGTCCATTTTCCAGTGTAAATATTTACATTTTAAATACAATATATTAGCATTCAAAATGAATCCTAAAACTGTCACCTGGCTAAAAGCTGGTACTTCCTGCAAGTAGAAAAGGAGTTTAGAATAAATTTCAGCATTATTTGATATCATCTTTCAGTGATAATGGAAAAGGCCCATCAAAGCGACTTGTGGGAGAAATTGTGTACATGACTGCATTGTGTAACTTAAGTAATTTAATCTGATTTCTTCCCTCCAGGATTTCAAAACCTATGTGGATCAAGCTTGTAGAGCTGCAGATGAGTTTGTCAATATTTATTATGAGACCATGGATAAGAGAAGAAGGGTATGTAGATTTTTGACAACAGTTAAGATTGTCTTGTGCACTTTTTTTTGCATTTCTAACTGGTGTTACACAGAAAGCACCTGAACGTGGGTTACCATATGTTGTGTTGGCCAGGCTGAGTCCTCTGTGCCTCAGGCTGCCCTGCAGAGGATTTTGTGTTCCTCTGCAGCCTTGCTATAAAATGGGCCTTTTAGGAAGTGCCTTAGACATCTTCATGGTCCTGGTTCAGTTTGGGTGCAACTGTGTCTTACAGGTGTGGGATTTGGTCAGTACAGGGAGGCAGGTTTTGTATGTTGTCCATTGTATGTTTACATGTTTTTCCTAAATGTGTATTTTCATAATCACTCAGGCTTTAACCAGACTATATTTGGACAAAGCAACGTTAGTTTGGAATGGGAATGCAGTTTCTGGGCAAGAAGAATTAAATAAATTTTTTGAAATGTTGCCATCAAGTGAGTTCCAGGTTAATGTGTTGGACTGCCAGCCCGTTCACGGTAAGGTTGTGTTATAATTTATCTATTTTCAGGGGTTTTTTTAACTATTGGAAGTGAAATGCAATTATAATAGTGCCTCATAATTCCTTTGGAATAAGTTTAGAAAAAATACCAAGGGTTGAAATGTCAAGTTGTGCATAAAAAAAGCACAAGTCAAAAGATGCAGCAACTCCACACTTTTTCTCATGTCTGGGAAAATATTTTAAGGACTTTTTTGTTAAGATCATATTCAGAGATGATGTATTTTCATGTATGGAAAAAGTCTGGCTTATCAGGTTATGTTGTCCTTGAGAGACCTCTATGGTGGGCTCTGGTCCTGATCTGCAGTATAACGTGGAACAAATCATTATTAACCTGTATGTACTTTGATTTCTTTACATCTAGAATAGATGTTAAGTTCTTTAGGTTTCTGATTAATAACTGCTAAAGAAAGTCTTACATAATTGAGAAGTTAATAAATTGCTTCTAATGGACATTTTGGGAATATAAGTAAGGGAAAAGCCTGTGGTCAAGCACACTTGCTTTGCTCTGCTGTGAAAAAGATATAATGTCTAATAACGGGGGGGAAAAAGTATATGCAACTTGCTAAATACCTTTATGTGTGTATATCTCAAGTAATGAGAGCGTATTCTAAGCAAAACCAGAGGTGTTTGTCATAGTGCTCTAAAGTGAACAGCAGGAGGTGAAAATGGCAAAGCCATTGCAAAGCCGTGCTGAGTGAACCCACCGTTGTCTGTAGAAACACTGCACCAAAGCTGTTCTGCCCTGCTGTGTAACCAGCTGGTGTTACCCTGGCGCTGGTACAGCCACAGTTGAACGAAGCTTCTCTGTGCATTTCCTACTCCTTTACCTGCTAGTCTTTGTTTGAGTTGTTTTCTTCATCATTTTATACCTCCTTGTGAAGAACAAGCTACTCAAGGCCAGACAACAGTCCTCGTGGTGACAAGTGGGACTGTCAAATTTGATGGGGATAAGCAGCGCTACTTCAATCAGAACTTCTTGCTGACAGCACAGGCCACCCCGACCAACACCGTGTGGAAGATCGCCGGGGACTGCTTCCGCTTCCAGGACTGGGCCAGTTAGCAGGCACTGGCACGGGCAGTGACCTCTCTCCACTGTGCAGGCAGCTGTTCTCACGCAGGGGACACGCGCGCCCTTTGTGTTGTATCTGTTGTTATGGAAGGTCTGCAGATCTTTTGGGATTGGTTCCAGTGACCACGGCTTTAGTAGTAATTTTAAAATGTGAGAGGTTGCTCATGTTAGTTGAATTTAGTAAAGTGCTGAAGGCAGTGAGCTGTATTCGAATCATTCCTAAAATGCCTTACATGCAGCCGTGCTGCCGCTGCTGAATGCTCAAACTCTGCTATTTACATACAAAATTTTAGTCATACACAATTCTGACCAAATGTAATTTTTTTCAACTTGAAAAGACCTGTTTTTACAGGTCTCTTTTTTGAAGAAAATGCTTGTGGCATGTAGATGGAATTCCGAAAGCTGCCTACCTACTCCTGGTTGTAAGAGGCTGGGAAGCATTGCAATGGTTTCTCTTGTTTGTTGAAAGGATCAAATACAGCTCCTGAGTGTGTAATCTCTCAATCCATTGGAAAGGTAATGTTACCTTCTCTGATGTCAAAGGACTAAATTTCATCAGGTTTCCTTTTGGTCTGAGCTTCCCAGACTTTGGTTGTACTTAATTTACATGTATTCATATGTAGGGCATGCTGAATGATTCGGAGCTCCTGTGCCAACAACTCACCACATGCATGTGAAAGACTTCAAACTGATCATTTTTCTTTTGAAGTCTTACAGTGACCTAGAAATAGGTTGGTAACATGATTTCTGTTTGCTTATCTGTTCATTTTGTTGCTATGAGGTTTGGACTATTTTTCCCATGTTACGTCTGCAGGTTTTGAATCCTTTTTGTCTTTACAGGAAACATTGTAGTTAAAAAGTGGCACTGAAAGTGTGTTTTACTGTGAAGCCTTCAATTTTTCTCTTCCGTACTGTTATTCACAACAGGTGCTTGGATTATTTTCGGAACAGTAGCTCTGCACCGCAAAAACTATCTTCCTCTCATTCAGGTTTTTACTGTATTTTTCATGTTCTTTGTAAACATGGCCTTTAATTATTGATTCTGGGCGTTTTGTGTGTCTTGCTTTAAATTTGCAGTTTAAAGCTTTCAGCTGCTTTAAAATTGTTTTCAAGACTGCAGGTTGAGAGTGTGCATCTTAACTTGGGAACTGAAGAGTAAATCTGAGTATCAGCAGTTTTGTTTCAAACTAATCCATTTCTATTTTAAGCTTAGTGGGAAAAAACCCCCACCAAACAGAAAACAAACCAGACCACCCCAAAATGTAGCTCTATCTGTGAGCACTTGCTTGTAACTGAAAATACAGGAGGGGAGCTTGTAACTCATCATAACCCATGTTTCAATGACAACAGCAGTCTGAAAGCAGTTACAGCTGCAGCTCACTGGTCCTATGGCTTAAATCGAGAAAACTGTGAATATGAGCAATATCTCACTTGTGTAAAACATCTTAAAGCATCTGTAGTTTGTGATACAATCCCACAAATAATGGAATGTTTAGGTAAAATGGGGGCTTTATTTCCTTTTCAGGCCCTCTAGTCTTTACACCAGTAAGTAAGAATTAGTAACTTGTGTCTGTTCAGAGGCTGTTTATGGTCAGAACTATTGTGTAACTAGTTTTCAGGCTGAAGAATTTGAATTCCTGCAGAACAGTGCAGGAACGGAATTTTTGAAAACTGTAAATATTGTAAATACATTGTTATTTCTGTACGTAGTGAAGAAAGGATCACTCTATTTAATTACTGTTTGTTCTGAAGAGAATATGCGATGTTCATATATTTGTATTTCCTATACAAGTTGGAAAAGAAAACGTAACCCCAACCATGCCTGTAACTGGTACAGCATTGTTGAACTGTGACACTGGTGTGGTGTACTTTACTGGCTGTTTAATTTGCTGTTGATTGTGTAAGTGGTGTTACAGATCTGCAAACACAAAACAGGTTTTGCCTTTTAAAATGTAGTAATGGGTGCAACTGTAGCATTGGCTTGTTGGACTTTGAAGGCGGTTACCAGAACACACACTTATATCAGTACCTGATAAACTTGTCCTGTGAATAAATACTTTTTGGATATTTTTATCCAAGTTTGAATTTGTATAGTAATTTTTAAGCTTTTTCTAGGGAGACTGGGAGATTTAGAATATATGGGGCAATGTTTCAACCAGATGTTATTCTCAATTATTATTTTCATGCTATTCAGATACAAGCTGCTTTTAAATCTGACTCCTGCAGTTAATACTAAAATACTGACCAAACAAAAAAACCCCACCACTACCTGGAACATGATATAGGAAGGCAACTAACTGACCTAGCTGGGCAAACCCAGTTTAAACTTTTACTTAGTAAGATCTGTGCCTGGCATGGGACTTGGCATGCATACCCAGGGGTTTTGTAGATAAATTTATTGGAACACCATTGCTTCAGGCTAGGGTGAAGTGCCAGTTGCTCCTACCTATTTCCATCATCTTCACTGAGGATCACTTGGGGTGATTCAGTAAAACCATAATTAGCTCTTGCTCTTTATAATTGAAAATGCTGGTTTGCAAAATATTTTTATTTATTATACTGAGTGATAATGGAGCTATTACAGTCATTCGGTGGCTTTACAACTGAGTAACTAATGGCACAAACAAAAAATCTCTTTCATACTAGTTCTGTGCTGCATGTTAAAACTCCTGTGCTGAAATGAGCAGAAGAGAATACAAAAATGCTTTTATTTTGTTCAGTACTAAAATATCCAGCTGGTTTAGTGTTCCCGTTGCTGACTCTGCTGCAATACCCTAAATTTACAATAGGCATCTATAAAATGAGTATGTTTATGCTCCAGACTCTAAACTGGAGTTCATGCTCCCATTTTTTTGTTTGATACCAAGTTACTCATGTACAGCTGGTCAATGAATCAAAGCCAGCTGAAGAGCCAAGCACTTCCACATACAAAACAGTGGCAAGTGAAGACCTGATGGTTTTTTGTATATGTTCCCTGTATTGTTTTTATCAGTCACTGTTTTTATGTTGCTTTGTTCTTTGGTATACCACAGCTGAATTGATTTGAAATACTTGTGCTGTTCATTGGAATGGAGAAAGGGGGTTGTTCTGATGGTATGAATAGTTTGTTCTGATGGTTCTGATATGCCTACACTTCCTTACCCTAACTGGAGAAAAGCACATTATAAAGAAATGCTGTTTTACCAGTAAAATAACTTTCCACACTTGAATATATTTTGTAAATTTTTCAAATGGTTTAAGACCTCTTGTAAGGTTAATTTTAAAAAACTAAAAAAAAAAAGAAGAAAAAAAAAAAAAAAGAAAACCAGCCAAAAAACACCTACCTGATATTCTATCTTTTTTTATTATTATTAGAAGTTTTCATAGCTTGTTCTTGTGATATTAAAAGTGCAAGAAATAATTTGTGGCTTCCTTATCTTTACTACTTATGTTGTAGGTTCTGATTGTTGCTGTGTGGTGCTGGGGCACTGCAGAACAGGCTGGCTGTGAGCTGTTAGCCCTGTCAGGGATAAAATGTGTCTGGAATAATAACCCTGTAGCAGATGCCTCACCAGAGCACCCTCAGACAGTATATATGGTGCTGAGCTGCCTAAAGTAACTATTTCAAGTTGACTTTTCCCTCTAAAATTTACTGAAGTTTAGTCTGCTGTCCAACACATACCAGGATGAAGTCAAACAAAATTTGAGCCAGATCATTGGGTTGTAAATATATTCACTGAGAACATGTTGTTGTGCCTCTGCTGTTTCTCTGTTAAGAAGAAATGAAACACTCAAATAAGGAATGCTTCTTGAGATAACTCTGGTGATTTAACATCAAATTCCTGATGAATACTTGCTCAGTGTAGCCAGCAGCTTTTAGTGCTGACACTAAAAGATGAAGATCCTCATGCAAGGTCAAGAGGTTGTTCTAGAAACATACTCTGGAAAAAAATGCCAGATATTTTGGAAGATTCTTCCTTTGAAGGTGTAGATTTCAGTGAGGCTTTGCAAGCAGTTGCTCTTGGTAACGATCCTGAGCAAGTCTGCAGTGTAAAGGTTTATGAATGCTGGGGAAAAGAAATCAGTTAGGGCCAAACCAGATGTTTTTGCAGGTATGTTGAAAGTGAATCCAGAAACTGCTCTTTCAAAATTCCCCCTGGGCTGAAGAAGAGTTGAGTCTTTCTAGAAAAGCAAACTTTTGTTCCTAACTGAGAAGAAGTAGGACATTGATAGCTGGGCTTATTCCTGCAGAAGGTTGGGTTTAACAATGTAAATGAATCTATCTTGTTATCCTTTGTGTCCAGTGATTGAGCAGACTACAGAGACTTAAGTGGCCATTTTGCCCTTCGTTGGTAATACAGGTGCCTCAGAATATACTATTGATGGAAAAAATGTTGAATTCCAGTGGCTAATTTTTGTCTCCTTGCAACCAATTTCAGTCAGTTACACTGGGTTTGCAGCTTCATGTTTATTCAAGACTTCCAACCAATACACAATATATTAGACTTATTAAAAGAAACAACAAGAAATGAATGTTGCTGCTGGGCTTAATACTAATTTATCAAGGTCTCTGTATGCCACAATATGAATTATTCTTGCGCGTGTCAAGTATTTGACTGTGCTAATGCATGATGTTATCTTCTTTAAACATCTGGTTGAATTGTAACTGTAAGAACAGATGGACTGATGTAAATCACAAATTACTACAGTTCACCGAGACCTTGTGATTCTTTCAGGTGTTGAAAGGCACAGATAGAACAGCAGATAATTAGATGTTTAGTTACTGGCAGGAGGGCTTGTGCTTTCCTTCTTTCTGAACTGTGTCATGCAAGGCAAACTTTTTTGCATGGGCAGTCCTTGTTTTTACTTAGTACCTAAATACAGTGTGTTCCACGTACTTTGCATTTTAGAGGGAGAAGAGAAACAGATTATGAAGATAAGGGAAAATATGATGAAGAAATCAATGGTACTCGGAGAGACTTCCACAGCCTTCCTTTGGGTTTTTCTATAGGATGGGGCAGTGGAAAGCAGTTGGTAACCAGCTGATACTAAACAAAATGTGTCAAGCACATATTGTAGTGTCCAGTGCATTGGAACTTTAATGTGTGCAGATCTCTTGTACTCAGAAAACTGTCGCAGCCCGTCCCCTATTCTTGTCTAATGTTGCTGAGTTCAGTGGTCTCAAGTACTTCCTAAGCTGTGGGTCTGTAAGGCCTCTCAGGCTGGAGTCCTGCTCATGGCCAGTGCTCAGATAGAAGGAGAAGTTCATCACTGAGATGGAGTAAGTAAAAGGTTTTGTATTTGCATAATGATCCCTGCATTTTAAGAGGGGGAAACTTTGGTTGTAGTCAGCTTAATTCTGATTGTTCTAAAGGAAATCCTCACAGAAAATCTGGTGAGTCTGATACAGTGTTTGAGTTATCCCAATATTAGAGTTTGTTAGACAGTCGGCTTCTGCAGCTGTATATGTATAATATATATATAAATAGCTTATGACTCTTCAAAAAGTCCAGGCTGAAGTTAGTGCTTTAATTTTCCAGAGGTTCTGTTGGAATCCTGGCAGATGGAAGAAGCTGACTAGAACTTTTACTGTTGTCCAACTACTTGATCGGGGATTTTAAGAATATTGTCAGTTCATTGGTTTCTCTGACATCCTTTATCCCACAGGATAACTGCTACATTTTCTTTGCTGAGCTAAAGATTTCACATATAGCTACTGTTACAGTGTTGGCATATAGTATTTTCACATATTCCTTCACTGAAATTGTGCCAGGAACTTGAATTTTTTCCCTGCGCCAATTATTTCAATTATTAAAGTGTCTGGAGTATTCATGAGACACTGTTTGATATCTGAGGATACTTTGTGATTTGGTTCTGTGCATATTGCAGTGGTTTTCTACAGTGGCAACGCTGACGTGGTAACTTCCACTCCTCTCAAGGATTTTTTTTAAACTCATCACTTCAGTTGTTCAGTTTACAATGATTCTCCACAAAGTTACAGTACAGACAACAAGATGCAGTCATTGCCAAGTACAAGACAACTGTTTTTCTGTTTGGGAGAATATTCATGTGTGTTAGGAAATTTAAGTTTTTAACAAAAACCTCCTCTCCTTTGAAGTTAATGTCAAAGCTTCTTTTTCCCTCAGTGTGGTTTGTATAAAATCCAAATAGTTTGTATTGTGTAGTGCAGCACTTCTACTGACAGCACTTGTTCCTTGAAATGGTTCATTAATCTTTATCTGAAAAAATCTCACCCCAAATCCAAACTAAGAAAGCACAGACTATTGATGTGGCTAGAAGCTCTTAAACAACTTCTGCCTGCCTAGCTTTTACTGTAGAAAGCGTATTGGTTTAATCATAAGGTTTAACTTGTACAAAGATATTCTTTGAATTACATGTCTCTGTGTGGGGAAGGATGTTTTTTGATGGCTTCAGAAGTTCCTGTGCATTGGCAAAGCCACAATACTGGTGTTCCTCATGCAAACAACCTCAGTTTCTAAGCTCTTGTTTCGGTAAATGCTTCCACGTAAGCCAGAACCATCATGCTCTTAACAGCACAAGCCCTGACCCTTCCAATCCATGGCACAGCTGTCAGTGCTCCAGAGTGACAGAAGGGAGCATCCTGCAGCAGTAATGGACCTGCTTTTACTTCTGTGCAACACTGCTGGCACCAACAGCACTGTGGTCAGATAACAAGGTGGAATACAGATTTTAAAGAAAAATATGTAAAACTATGATCTAAGGATGATTGATGAGAGAGGTCTCTGTACATATGTAATCGTAGAATAGCTTGAGTTAAAAGGAATCTTAAAGATGGTCTATTCCAGCCCTGCCCTGGGCAGGGATGCTGCCCACCAGGTCAGGGTCTCCGGGACCCCATCCTTGAACACCTCCAGGGATGGAGCATCCACAGCCTCTCTGGGCAACCCGTTCAGTGCCTCATCACCCTCACAGGGAAAAATTTCTTCCTAAAAGCAAATCTGAATCTCCTCTTAGTTTGAAACCGTTTCCCTTCGTCCTGTCACTACCAGCCCATGTAAAAATTCATGCTCCCTCCTTTTCATAAGCCCCGTTTACGTGTACCGAAAGGCTGCAGTACGTAATGCAGACATTTATTGTAGAAAAGCCATACAAACGACTCCAAGGAGTTGCAGGACATCTCGCACCGCAGCGCAGCCCTCGAGCGCTGCACAAGGGCGGTCTGTATCTCATCCCTTTGCAGTCTCTCGCTGTCCGCAGTCGCAGCCGGGGGGCGATGCCCTCGCGGGACGGACCGTCCTGTCTCCGGTCCCTGCTGTCTCCTGCCCGGCCCGGCGCTGTCACGGCCGCCGCCCCTCGGGGCCGCCCTCCTCTGCCGCCCGCCCCGCGCCGCCGGGGCCCCAGTCGCGCTCGATGTAGAGGTGGTAGGGGTCGTGCTTGGACTCCAGCTTCCGCGAGCGGGTGTACGCCAGCATCAGCGCGCCGGCCAGGCAGCCGTAGAAGACCATGATGAGCAGGATGTACAGTGAGCCGTCCGCGCCGGGGCCCGCCGGGGCCGCGCTGGAGTTGCGGGCTGGGGGCAGCCCCGGCGGCCCCCGCAGCTCCCGCAGCTCCCGCAGCACCGCGCCCAGCAGCGCCTGCAGCCGCCGCGCATCGCTGCAGTTCATCGCGGCACCGCCGGGCGCGGCTCCCGCTGCCCCGGCCACGGAGCTCCGAGCGCCGGGGAAAACCTCCCGGAGCGACAGCTGCCGCACGGGCCGGCTGCGGGAACACGCAGAGCTGCCAGAATAAGGGGGGCGGGCGGGCGGGAAAAAGCTGGTTCTAGTCACAGAATCCCAGAATGGTTCGGGTTGGAAGGGATCTTAAAGATCACCCACTTCCAACCCCCTGCCCTGGGCAGGGACACTTTCCACTAGTCCACGTTCCTCAGAGCCCCGTCCAGCCTGGCCTTGAGCACTTGCAGGGATGGAGCGGCCACAATTTCTCTGGGCAACCTGTTCCTGAGCTTCATCATCCTCAAAGCAATGAATTCCTAACCCAAATCTCTCTTGCCCAAGAGCGGCCGCCCAGCACCCGCTGCCGCCCAGTCCCCGGCAGCCAGTAAACAGCAAAGGCCCGTGGCAGGCGGGCAGAGCAGATGTGCGTTTGAAGGGCGCGGGCAGAGAGAAGCTCGGAGGGGTCACAGGGAAAGGTGGTGCGGTCCAGGAGCCTGAGCAGCGGCAGCTGTGACAGTCAGACACCCAGATGGGAGTCATTAAAACAATTGGCAGTCGGCTAAAGAGCAGAAAGGTCTGGAAAGCCCTGAATTAACAGTGTGGGCTTTGGGTGGTTCCTGGTCTGACTGTGCTGAAGAGGGTCCCGAGGTTGCAGCAGACAGATAAGTTTTCTTCTTTTTTTCACCCCCCTCCCAAAGCTCTGTGCTTGTAGTTACGGGTTTTTTGAAATTCCTTGAATGCTCTGAGGGCCCCAGATTTTTCCCTGCTCCTAGGTTGTTTAACTGGTAACTAAATTCAGTTGTCACTGGGGGGATAGGTAACAGGGCAGCTGTACGTGTTAGAGTCACAATCTCGTCAGCATTTAGAATAGTTTTTACCTAGTGCAGTTTCACCAAGAGATCAGAGTTTTTTCTACTGTTAGAAGGGCTGAATATCCGTTTAGAATCTCAAGAGAGCCAAACCCCAGAGTCTGATGGATATTTCTTCACACAGTGCTAGGTTTTAGTTTGCTTTTCTACAGTATGTTTTTTGTTGGCATGAACAATTTTCTTGGCATCTTTCCTCTGGAAGTAAGGGCTCTGCTGGCCAGTTAATGCTTGGGGGGGCTGCATGCAGATTAAAACTGATCAAGACTGACTTGTTAGAAATTCAGCTTGGGCTGTGGTGTGGTGTTTGCTTGCAGAGCTCCTGGAGAAGTCACTGTCACCACCTGTGCATTTTCCCTCCTCACAGCAATATTGTTCTTGTGCTACTGCAAATGCCCAGAGCAAAAATTAAGGTTTTAAAAGTTACAAGCAAAAAAAAAAAGTCATAAGGTGAGAATTGCACTGAGGCCCCTGTGTTCTGGGATATGGTGAAGTTAAAGGCTTGGGGAAGCAATTGCCATAAACTGTATAGGGAGACAGGACAGGTGTATTTTGAACATGGGTACAGAGGGGCCCTGGTTTCATGACCCTGATTAAATTTCATAGAAATGGGCTCACTGGGAGAGACTGTGTTTGCGTCAACTTAGAAGACAGAAAGTAGGACAGGCAGCTCTAGAAAATAGCGATCCTTTCTTTGTGTTCACTCCCTGGGGGAGCACCGTAAGTAACAGGCTGATCTATATCCAAGAGGAAAGGTTTAGGTTAGTTGCTTAAAACAAATAAAAATCCCGGAAACACCTCCCAGGGCTGGGACTTTTGGTAAGTGCTGGAACAACATGTGGACTCACTCCCTGAAGTTGTAGTTGCAACAGACCTGTTAGAAGTAGTCCCCTGCTGTTCAAGTGCCAATAGTACTTACCTGTGTTTTTAAAAAAGTAAAATCTATGTGACATCTCTTTGCTTTACCATTTTAATGATATGAGGTCATGTCTTGAAGTGATGGGTATTCCTGCTCAGGGTATGGATGTTCAGAGGTGATGGAGATAAATGTGGTGGGCAAACTTGTCATAGGAGCCAGGTGAGGGTAAATGCAGAATAAGAATATGTAGCAAACACATAGTGCCCTCTGGCATCTCCTAGTGTTCATTGTTAACCAGGTTATTGATGTTTCCAAAAGGGAAAGGGAGAAGGGAAAAAAATGCAACAGCTCACAGGGTGGTTTTGGTTGTTGTGTTCTTTTGTTTGGTTCTTTTTTGGTTTTTTGTTGTTTGGTTGTTTTTTTTTTTTAAAGTTATGTTTTGCTTTAAAAGTACAGGTGAGGACTGTGAGGATCAGACAGTGTGCCCAGAGCTCTGTTTGTCTAAATTAATTAGCACTGGTCTAATGTCAAGACTACATGCTTCCACCTAAAGACAGTTTTGGATAAATTACCGGTGATAATCAGCTTCATTAAAACTCTATGTCAATATAGATTTGGTTTTCTTCAAAATATGTCTTTCCCCACTAAAGCTGTAGCAAGGTTCTACCTATCGCACCTCCCAGTAGCAAAGCAATAGTGCAAACATAATTCCATTTCTGTCAAAACTCACTCATTAAATTATGTGAAAATGACAGACCAAGTACAAATGTGTTTAGTAGTCAGCCCTGTTCCTCTGTTGCTGATGCAACGCTATCATATTAAAAAGCAATCACTAATCTATTTTGCAGCAGGACTTGAGTTAACTGGAAATGTGAGGGTTTGGTTTTTATTAATCCAGGTAAGTTCACACAGTTTTACTCTGTGCATTATTTGCAGTTCCACATAAGCAGTGACTGCAAGTTTTGGATCTTATGCAAAAGCAGCACCAGATTTGTTATTTTTTTTTTAAGCTTCCAAGTGTGTAAATTTTAGCCTCCAAAAGGGAAATTGATTTACTCCCATGCAAATAGAGCCATTGCGCAGGCTCAGTAAAAGGAAAAAAACCAAACAAAACCAAAAACTCCACAATCCAAAACCCCACAAAAAACCCCAAAAAACCAAAAAAACACCCAAACCAAATAGAGCCAAGAAACAGAAACCCCAACACACCAAAATCAAACACATAACAAGAATTTATTTCTTGTTTTGCATGTAGTTGCATAACATCATTAATTTATCATTAGAATACAATGTATTTATTTGAAACTATAGTTCTGGGATGTGGTAGTTTTGGGAGAGGGGAGGGGTTTGACTGAAAAAGAGTGACCCACGTTCTTGTGTTCTGTTCCCTTCGTAGCCTGGCAGTGTTCGGTGGGCACTGCAGCTCAGCACGCGGGGGCAGCTGGCAGGCAGAGCTCTGCATCACGTCGTGCCCCAAGTGTTACCACAGGCACTACACTTGCACTGGGTGGTTAAACACCACCTCACCTGCTCCTGAGGGAATAACCTGTTACTGTCCACATTTAGATCTTTTTCCCCTTGCAACCCATTCCATGACACCTGTTACATGCAGCATCACTGCTGTGCTGTGTACAGGGCAGGCTCCTCTGCCAGCCCTCACCCAAGGCACTGGGCCAAAGCTGTTCCTCAAAGGCTTTTGTTTAACTTCCAGTGACTCTTGAACCTCTGAAGACTTTCACTGGCAGAGGACTTGGGCAAGTAGTTCGGTATTTAGCAAGGAATTGTTTTAAAGTCCTGTGTTTCTTTTAAAATGTCCAATCATAAATGTGACTGTGTGTAAGTTATGCTGTTCCCCCTCATTCCATGGCAATGGAAAGGCTCTTTGTGCCTTCATTAGGGCCACTGGAGACTTTGTTTTTAATATCTGTTGCATGTACTCACTGCTGCTGCTTTGGAGAAGTCCTTCTAAGGTAGGCTCAGTTTCAGACAGAACAGGAGGCACAGAACAGTAACTCGAGACAACTTGTGCAATATAAAAATCTTCCAGAACACAAACTTTTGAACTACTTAAGTTGCATTCCACTTTTGAAATGTTAACATTGTGTATGTATATATTTTTTTTTGAAAATAGCAATCCTCAGTCAGCCAAGACACAGAAAATAAAATACATTTATTATAAATACATTCATGGCTTAAAAAAAAAGTCTCATGGTTGCTGACAGACTCAAGTGCAAGTACCTTTCTTATATGTACTTCACTTTTGTGACGCTAACAGGCTGACTAGATGCTATTTAATAGTGACTATTTTTTTAACATGAAAAACTTGGTAACCTGGCTCCAGGGCCGAGTGATTTTAGAAATTGCTACTGATATGGGAAGTATTTCCTGTTGTCATAAATTAATTTTTTTTTTCAATACATGTATGGTTGGTTTAAGAAAAGCTATTTCCTTGTTCCTTCTAGTGACTCATGTAGTTCCATGCACAACTAGAAACAGTCAGCTTTATATACCAGATTTTCTTTTTTTCTTTCCCCTTGGGGTTCTTGGAAGATGAGCTGGCAGTGTTCTGGTCTAGGCAGAGAAAGTTATGCATGGTTACGTTTCAAGTTGGTCCCCAGGAGAAGGGATTATTTAGTTGAAGAATATACAGCCATGATTTGTTTTTGCCAAAGTCTATTTTAACTGAAAAAAAGAAAAATACACATGCATGCAATGAAAGAAAAACTTGGCCTGAAATTACAAGCTTGTGTGCTCAAGAAGCATTGTACAAAATCTTTTACTTTCTGTACAGTGACAATACCAAATATTTTTCTTTTTAACCTTCATATACACAACACAAATATTATGAATAGAAATCTATATATACTTTCAAATGAATTTGCAATATGTAGCAGTTGAGGGCCACAGCTGTACAAAAGGTGAGCAAAATATATAAAACGATTAAGAAAGTGCAAAGTAGAACAGTATCAAGAGCCTCCACTTTTTACAGCACTTATGGTCCAAGTGTGAAGAGCTTGCGGGGATGTAGGAGCTCAATTACAAGTCTAAAGAAGACACAGTACAGGATTCGGCACAAAAAATGAAGTACTATTAAATTATATCTTCCCACTCTTTCACATCTATGACTTCCAGTTAATAAGAGAACATTTTTATAATGAGTTTCTGTAAAGAGTGATTTGTCCCTTTTTACAAGTTCCATAAAACAAAAGTTCCCTGGCCACAAACTATTTTTCTGTAAGTAAAACAACACTAGACAGGGAAACTACTGTTTGTTTCTGGTTATACTTACCATAGTTAAAAGGTGAACAGAAATACCTTTCCATTAAGCAAATACAGACATCTAAGGCCTGATCCTCTAAATTCTGTACAGGTGACCTGTACCATTATCCATGTGTATGTGAAGGTCCAGAGGATTAGTGCCTTGAAAACAAAACCACCAACCTCAATACAACCCCCCAAAACTCATCTGAGTTTCAAGTCTGTTTAGAGATTGCTGCCCTCAGTTTCACTGCTGTTTGCCCATCGAGATGCTGGTTCTGCGTTCAGGCACTGATTTCCCATCAGTACCCCCTGTAGCAGCACAAGTCTTTGTTTTCTTCAACACTGTGTCCCTGTGGAAGGCTCTGCTTGAATTAAAATACAGTGGCAAGTAAAATCTCTTTAATGAGTTGGAAGTTGAAACAGTTATTTGAATGTTCTTGAATGAAATTTCATCTAACTTGTTTTTAGAAAGCTTTTCAGTTCACCTTTATTCAGTAAGGGTACTTTATATTCTTTTGTAGGCACTGTAAATAATCAAGATACTGATGTGCAGAAGAACCCATCCATTCTCAAGCAGTGTGTTATTAATGATCTCTAGCAAGTTCTTGATTAATGTTGTTGTCTTGGTTTTGTTTTTAAACAGAAAAGGGTAGACATTAGATACTCCTCTTTCCTCCTTCACTAAGTGTCTTACTATGACAGAAGAATCACCACAATCACATTATTTTTAACTTTTTGAAACACAGACCATACTTCAGCATGAGTTAAACAGAAGTTGCAAGCAGTCTGAATACGCTACAGAAACAATACTAATAAAATTACCTCGTCATACTGCTTCACATAGTGATGTCTGTCTCCAAACTGGAGATTATCACAAAGACCATCAGTATCTAATCTGGTAATTGAGAATTCAGACTCTAAGATATTCTGTTTTACTCGATAGAGATTACAGAAACAGTTGTCCATTTGGTGTGTTTTTCAATGTGTGATATCTACAGTATACACAGACATCCAAAACTGAGGCATGAGAAGAACTATCTGCACAACTGCCTGGTCAGCAGAGCTTGGTTATTTGCCTCCGTACATTCTTTCGATGTCATTGAGGTAATGGTTTTTCAGTTCTTTCCTTTTCAGCTTGAAAGCATCCGTTACCAGCCCAGTCTCTGGGGTCCAGGGTTCAGGGCTTAGCCGTACTTTGATGGGGATTTCAAACCTTTCTAATTTCACTGCAGGGACAAGAAAAAAAGAAAAGCATGACTGTGATTACAAAGCCAAATGAAATACTAATTTGTGCTACCTAAAAATTTAAGAAACTACTCTCCCTGTAGCTTGTATAATATGGTGTCCTACTTAATGAAGTAACCTTATAGGAGGGCCACAGGCCCCCACACCAGTGCTGAGTGCTGGTCAGTGTGCAAATATTCTAATTACACACTGTACTTGTAGCTTGCATTGGATGTGACAGTGCAAAGTCTAAAGCTTTGAAACAAATGCCTGTGTAGCCTGAGGCTCTGAGACTACTGCCACGAGAGGACACACAGAAATCCAGAGTTGTTTCTTTTTTACAGGAATGTAGTAATAACTGGGTTAACTCAGACTAGTTGGATGTGCTTCCTATTTAAAATATAATGAAGCACTTCTATATTTTCCATGGTTGAATGTTTCCTTTCCCAAATTCCTCCTTCCTAAGAGTTTATTTAGAGTTCAAAACAAAGTATTTCTGTTACATTAGCCACTTATTTTCCCTTGAGCTGGTAGCAGTGGCTTGGCACATGCACAGTCTCACTGCAACCAAAGTTGCTTCTCTCTTTCCCAGTGACAGGCCAGAGAGGGGAGCAGGGAGGAGGCAGAAACTGCTTCGGGGAAGGGCAGGAGCAGCAGGAACAGTGCAGGGAGCCGCTGTGTGTGCCCAGTACTTGATGGAGCTGGCTATCAGCTCCTGCTTGTAGGCTGCGAACGCCATCCCACGGCCATGGAATTGTAGTTGAATTTGCAGCACAGCCTCCGGGGGGCAGCAGATGCGGGACCCAGGAGTCTTTTCTGCCTCTCTGACTTCAGCTGGTACCAATGCACTGCTGCCTCTCGCTCAGATATGCACCTACTCACCACGAAGGTGCATTATGTTCTACTAAGAATGAGAACGATCTCTTTAAAATATTTTGGGGAAAAAAATTCACATAAATTAGTTGTATCTCAGTAGTAGATTACTATCTAGAAGGTACAAAGAAAGGGGTTTGAGAACACAATGCTAATAAAGATAGTAATTTGCCTAGTTTGTAACAGAAAAGCATGAATTTAAATGTTTGAACCCATGCCTGAGACCTAGAGATTAATTTATTTTTTAAAGGGTAGACTTACTAGTGCCTTTCATTCTTATTTTCAAAAGGCAGATTCTCCTATGTACAGTCTGAGTGGCAGTACTTAGCCTGTGCTTAAATCCAGCTTTTACTGCTTCCTTGTATGAGGTGCCAAAGACTTTAGAAACTTTCTTCCCCAGTTGGAAGTTGTTCATTTTTTTTGGCCCCATAACGGATTGATGAGACTTTTGATCATTCAGTACCCCCAGCAAGAAATACCGGGCTTTTAAGTCATTACAACCACAAGGGTTGTGGTTGTTCAAAGCTGTAGGGAACAAAGTTGTACAGGAAAAAAAAGCTTTGAAATATTTTGCCTTACCAGCAAATGTCTTGTAACTGCTCCTCCGAAGTGACAGCTCTTTTGGACCTTATTTTACATGTATTAGACCAACAACCTGTCTCTAGAACTTAGTTGGAAAAAACTTTCTGATATTTTTTAAAAAATACAAAAAATAAAAGTAATTAATAGGACCAAAAAGTATGTATATTCCTGCACAATAGGCAAAAATTTCATGTGGTCTTTGCCTCCAATTAAACTATTACTTGTTAGCAGATAGAAAGTGGAAGGAGGATAACTGAGTTTTTGCTGGCTAAGCCCCATGAGATTGGCCAGCACCACACACTGTGTTACTTACTCTTGTTTGCCACTTCTTTAATCTCTTGCAGTATTTCTCCTTCCATTGTAGGATTGTTACAAATATCCACCCAGGTTCCACTGATGCCCTTCTGCTCAGCCAACGCTGTCAGCCTCTTCTGATTAGGAACCACAAAACTGATCACGTAAGACTGGTCACTATCCAGGATGGCAAGGGAAGGAAGGAAGGAAGAAAAAAAAGACCCAGTGAAGACTTCCATTTCAGGGCATGAATTACCTGATGTTACATCCATAGATGCCCAGGGCTTTCTGAACTGCAGTTATTGCCCCATGCAGAATCCTTCTTGTATGTCTTCACAACTCATGGCTTATCAGGAAGGTATTCTAAGCTGGTTTGATCGGAGAGGGGCTTTGCCCATTTCATACGTGCACATCCCAGTGTAGCTTCCCACCTAAACCTGGTGTTGAGCCAGTTCTCTGCAGTTCCCCCTCAAGTAATGTATTTAACTGAGGGTAGAGGAGAGACCAGGATCATTTCCAGAACTCACTGGAGAGTTTTGGATTAGGTGCAAAGTGTCCAGATTAACTTTTCACTGGTATTCTGAGAGAGGGCCAAAACACATGCTAAATATAATGACACCTGTTTAGGGAAGGGCTGGGATGGAACTGGAGTGTATCTGGACAGGTGAAATGCCAAAAGAAAAACTGGTCATTTCTTCAACTTTTACGGAATCTGGGAACCTGTGCTACCTTCAGATACTGCTTGCAACTTGCATCCTGGTGGAGGGGGTTGTTCAGTGGAAACCATGGAAAACTATAGCATAGCATTGGAGAAGTGGATCAGAGCCTGTATTTCATGCTCATTCTAAATGGAGGTTTCTGAATTAATACCACTCTTACCTTTTGGCATAAGCACAGATATTGTCAATCAAGGAACAGTTCTTCAGTGCTGCCTCTACTTTGCCCAGAGATACGTATTCTCCTGCTTGTAGCTTTACCAGGTCTTTCTTACGATCTGGGAGTCAAGGGAAGGGAAAAGTTTGTTTAATTTTAAACTTTTGCATCTCCATAGACTTATTCCCAAAGCCACTCTACATGGATTTTGTGCAATGCTATGTCAGATTCTTAATAAACAATAATTAAAGCACCTTGCTAAAATTTTAAAGCAGCTAATAGCTGCCAACTTTATAGAAACTTCTGTAAAAAAGTTCACATAGCACTACAATTTTTGTCACACATCTTGTAAGAAAATGATGAGGACTCTCATTTTAAAGATTTCTAATTAATACAAAAGTTAATATTACATTTATTCTTTAAAGTTCATGTGCTAAATCTAGATGGTGATAATGTCACAGAAAATGGCATCACTTCCATTATTACATTACTACAGCTCTGAGGACTTTTGGAAAGGTGTTTTACACTGTGATTCTGCAACCAAATTACCTGAAACAGGTTTAGTCCTGGCCAAGCAACAGCATTAATAGCATGCTTATAATTATGTTTAGTCAGTGTCTTGTAATATATTAAGGTACCAAAAAGTGAGGCCTACCTATGATCTGCAGACACCCATCGGGATGAAATTCCCCTATATCGCCTGTACAGAACCATCTCTGACCGTTCTCATCAGTGGAAAACTCTTCTGTTGTCTTCTCTTCATTTTTAAAATATCCCATTGAGACATTAGGTCCACCAATTAAAATTTCTCCTCTAGGATTAGGCTTGTCTTTATTAGTATAGCCCCCTGAAAACAACAGTCCCCCACAATTATTTTTAACATAACTATCCTGCTGCCAAGAAAGTATTTTGAAACCACCTCGGAGTTAAAGCACACTAACTGATGACTGTTAAAAAACATAAAGAACAATTCCTTCATATCCTAAGCAGATAGGCAAAGAAATTAGCTAGGCAGGGGCTAAATTAGTGACTCTGAAATCAAAATAATTAATACTCTCACCTTCTTGCCAGTCTCTAAGTTTTATTTCACAGCAAATAAGAGGAGCTCCAACTCTACCAGTGCTGTAATCAGCAACTTTGGGAGAGAACAGAAAGATTTTCTATTATTTGACATATAAATAGGCCATAGGTTATCTCAAGTTACTTTACTGCAGTTAAGAACTACAGCTATTTGGACTTTACAAAAAAATCCCCAAACCCTCATGCATATCTGTATCTTAAATTATGTATATCCAAAAGTGTTTCAACTACCTTCTGTAATGGTTCCAGCTCCACAAGTTTCTGTTAATCCATAGCCTTGACCAACAGGACAGCAAAAACAGATGTTCATGAACCTTTGTGTTTGAGGTGAGAGTGGTGCTCCTCCAGAGAGCATCATACGGACGTTCCCTCCTAGCAGGGCCTTTACTTTTTTAAACAACAGTCTTGAAAGGAAGAAAGAAGCATTAAAGATTATTCACTCAGCTCACTTTTATAAACCTTCTTTCTTCCTTCCTATCGGGAATGCCTTAAAAATTAACTTATTCGCAGCTGTTAGTGGACAGCAGGGCTAATCCAAACCCATTACCTCTTGTGCAACACTTGAAGAGGCAGAATTTCTGTAGCTTAACTAAACAAACATTCCAATTTTATTACTAAAAAAAACTGCAATCCAATGAAAACTAACTAGTCAGCTGTTTGGAAGATTAGTCATTCCTACCAATAAATATCTTATCTGTTTCCAGTAAGAACTTGGATTTTGTCAGTTAGTCATTAGATGATATCTGCATGTTGGATAAGGACTGTCTGATAGCACAGATGATCATTCTTTGAGAGTGTCTTAACACATCCCAAAGGCAAAGGGTACACTTGGACCGTGCATTGTACTTACATGTTACACAGAGGTGCATCGTATCCCCTCTTGATCTGTTCCAATTTGTAGTCATAGCCTATCTTGAACAGAGTTCTCTGAATATAGTTCATCTCTTGAACTTTACTCATGACGTTTTTATAAATTCTGTCCATTATTTCCTATGAAGTGTAAAAAAAAAAAGCAAGGAAAATTACCACATGGAGTAGACCAGCATGTGTAAATTAAAGTCCATGTTATAAATAAGCCCCTATATTATTCTTTCTTTGAAATAGACAGTAAGAATGAAAATGTTTGCACTTAAGCACTACCTAACCAATGGTACAATCTGTAATCACTTAGTCAAATTGTAGACCATCATAGCTTGGTGCTATTTACAACTTAACCTGTACTTAAACTGTGACAAACTGGTCTAGAAAATTTTGAATTCAAGTTTAGGTAAATCTCTTTGCTAAACGCTGGTATATTCCATGCGAGATGTATCGTGCTTAGGAGTCCTGATGCTGTACTTCATTCCCTTGTGCTTTCCAATGGCCATGGATAAACTAAGAGATTTCATTTCCCCATTTCCTTTTCCAAGTTTTTCAACTTTCAAAGCAACATGGGTTCAGTAATTCTAGTTATGTGACAAAAATCAACCACAATTCCATCACAGATGAGAGATTATTTTCCATTAAAATAATAATCAGTAAAATACACAGAACCTAAAACAGTGTTCAGACTGGTAAAGTATTTAATAGAAGTTTAAAGATTAACTCCTTCAAGTTTGTTTTGGAGCACAATGCTTTGAAGTATTTATGTGCTTTCTCCCCATGAAATAAATTTAGATGGGTATTTTCCAGAAGGCTGGGGTTCTCAGACATATTAATTATCCCTCAGTTATTAGTATTTCATAAACCAAAAGCAGGCAAGTGATTTAATTGATAATTTAAAAACTCTTGGCTATTCTAAGAAGCAGAACAACCAAATCCAGCCAAGACTCGTTATTCTTAAATTAGAAACAATCCTCCTACTCACTCACCACCACCATGTGGCAACAGTTGGTGCTACCACTCTTATGAGCCACAGATGTGATGAGATCATAAAAGCAGCACGTGTGATTCCAGGACACAGGAGGATGGGTTTTCCATTAGAAGGATACAAACATTTGTGGATTTTTTGACAGCACCATAACCTTGTGGAATGCAGGAGCCTGGTCACTCAAAGAGCAGCATAAGCTGCAGAAGCAGTAGGAGTTATAGTCTCATGATAATTTTTCCTTCTAAGAGGAGACTAAGCCTGGCCTGCTTACCCTGAGAACAGCAAGGGAGACTCAGCCTCAGTGTTACCTTGAAGAGAAGCATCTGAGACTGAGCACCCCAAAAACTACAGCAGCACGGTGTGACTTGCTACGTCTGTGACTCAGCCAACTGCCCATATCCCTAAAGTGTCCATCTTGGCCAAAGCCACCCTGCTTTGTCCCTATGGAAAAAGGAGTTCCAGACTGTGACTGTCAAAGACTTTCTATGTTGTATTAGTAGCCCAGTAAAACACCACTTGTAACTACTGAAACACATTTAGAGGTTTGGATTGAAAAGGGTCTTGGCTTTAGTACAGACTCTTGTGTATAATGAGTACTTGGTTCAACCAATGACAACTGGAATGTCTATATTTTGCTCATTCCTACTGGTGACAGTAACTTTCATGTGAAGAGAAAAACATGTCAGTAAATAGATTTTTCTAGCACGAGAAAGAAAACAATTTTTTTGCTAAACGTATCTGCTTCTGCATACTTACAGGCACAGCTGCCATTAGTGTAGGCTTAAGTACAGTACAGTCTCCTTTGCTTCCCTTCTTAATTTTACTTGACTGGAATAAAGAAAAAATGTCAATTTAAGAAGCAGAAAACCAAACAGCTGTTTAAAACTGAGGTACCAAAAAAAGAGCATGTAATTTATATAAATCTCTTCCCCTGTTCCTGCATATTTTTTCCCTCCCATTGTGATGTAAAGAGTAATGATTAACAACTCTTTCAACTGAAATACTGGATGTTTTACAAGTTAACTTTGTTTATCTTTCTCTTACTTCCTCCTTCTAGGGGTCGATTTCTCCTCCATCTCTCTCTGGGACTTTGTTTTGCCTGATGCAAATTTCTATACCAGCAAAACATACAGACTCATCTTTTACGGTTTAATTTGCTCTTATTTATATTAACTGTTAAATGGCAAAAGGCAAAGGGCTAAAGAGAAGATCTGCAATAACTGGGTGAAGAACTAATAAAGTCAGACCCTGCGACCCCTCACCTGATCTGAGAGAGTGAGCGGAGAGGAATATCCGATCCTGCAGCCGTATGTGATGCAGGAAACTTCTGCTGTCAGTTCTAGTACGTGGGCCAGGGGCAAATAACCAATGTAAGTGTCCTTGGGTCTAGGAAAGGAAAGGGACATCTAATTAACCATGAGGCACAAGCAGACTGAAAATACTGTTTAACAGTTTTTTTGTGTGCTCAGTTATTGCTTTTCGAAAGACCTGGATCACAAGTAAGGCTTATTCTTGTGCACACAAGAAGGATGTGATTTCAACCACAGTGTATCGACGAAATGGGGAAATCTGACCTTACTGAAATCAGTATGAGTTACAGGATTTGCCTTGTTTTCGAGGAAACATAAATGTTCCTTAGTGCTTCACTGCTATTTCCTCCCCTTGTGGGAGATTTTGTTCCGGTTACGAAGTTAGGGATGAAATCACTCTATTTTAGAATCATGACCAATGAGTTACAAAACCCTGACAGTCATCTTCTTCTAAGATATATTACTAGGAGAGCTGATCACTGAAGAACTGAGGCTTATTTCAGTAAGTAATTGCTCAGACTTCTCAGCAAGAGACTCCAGCTGTCACTGAACTGAAGCTTTCAGCACCAGGTCAGAGCTGGGTTTGTACCCTCTCACAAAAGGAGTTTAGCAACATAGCTCATTTCAGCTACTGAACCCCTGAGAATGCAGGGACAAATAGACCCACTTTCATGAAAAATTTCCTCAAAACATTAATATGAGGGAACTTGCAATTGGCTTTACTATCATCAGTGCACAGTTAAAGACTTTTCTGCTCCTTCAGTGACCTGTACTTGAGCAGATTCTGCAGCGTGTGCATTAGCCCTCCAAGAGTGGTGTCTGTAGGCCAGTGGAAGGGGTAAGCTCTGACACACTTCCTAAACTGATTCGAGCTGCCTGAAAACATCGAAAAAAAAACTTCCCAAGTTGGACTAGATGAGGGATCTCCTTATCCAATGGCATCCTCTGGTGCTCAAAAGTGCAAAAATCCATCACAGATCTAGAGCTAAGGGTAATAATAAAAAAGGTAGCAACAGCATGTGAGAAAGGAGCTAGAAGGGCATACTTTTCAAACAGGGGAAGTTCACAAACACAAGATATATTTCTTACAAATTAGAGTAGTGGGCTCCCAATAAAATGAACAAACTTGATAACACACAATGCCAGCAGCAGACTCTCTATAGATCTTCACACTTTTGGAGGTTCTATTTTACCTCTCCATACACAACTAAGTGTTTCTTACCCCAGGCCAGGTATTCTCTCACACTGTCCTGTCATTCCAGCTATTAAGTTTTTATGCTGCATCATCACTCCTTTGGGTCTCCCAGTAGAGCCACTGGTGTACATTACTAAAGCCAAGTCAGCAGGAACAGGTCTGCTTGGCAGAATGTTTGCTACAAAACACAGGAAAATAATTGTTATTAATTCTTATGTACTTTCTAAATTATTTCTGTAATTAATCAATGTGAAAATGTCTGTAATACAGTGTGAAACAAGTGCTCCAGCCAAGGCAAGCACACCGTGCTGCTGCATGGTCAGTGGTGGAGGCAGAAGTCAGTGCTGGAGAAAGTAATGGGTCTGTTTTTAAGAGGAAGAGAGGTAAGGTTGATTTTGAAAGGAATTGTGAAAATTTGGGCATCTAAACAATCTGGGTGATACTTTTGTCATTATGGCTTATAGCTGGCTGAAAGTTTTTTGGAAGAAGCCTTTTGAAGACCAAGTAAACTTGTCAAGGGTAGCAAAAGAGAGAAACACAGTATTGGAGAGAAACAGAAGGTTGAGTAAAAAAAACCCAAAACACCAACACCCCAAAAAGCTGCAATTCAGCTTTTCTGTCAATCAGCCTTTCAAAGACAAAGTTGTAGAGCTAAGATTCCTTTTTTTTAATCTTTTTCCCCATGTTTTCTTTTTTTTTTGTTTTTTTTTTTTGTTTTTTTCAAATGAAGCTTCCTCAGGTAAGCTGCAGGTTAGTGGAAAGCAGTAAGCTTAGAATACTTGGCCTTTGATATTTGTTTTAATCCCCTGACGTTTATTCTTAGGATGAAAATCACTAGCTTTCATGGTTTTCACAGTGTCTGCAAGGAAGCAGGTTTTTTAGGGACAAAACCCAACAAAACAACACCCTCAGGGTCACTGCTGGGCTCTGTCAGCACCTCAGACTGGTGAGAGATAAGCAGCTGTGAGGAATGTGTGCTTCCCAAAGCTCCTTTACCAGTTTATCTCCTCCTTTATTCAAGAGAGGGGAGGTGAGGCTAAGCACAGACTGCTGATGTCAGGAAAACAGATCATCAGGGTTGGGTTTTCCTTCCTTATATGTTTACAGTCACTCCTGGTTGCCCAACTGAGCAAGGCATATAATGATTATTCCTCCAGCCCAAGGTGCTTTTTAGCTACAGCCTGGTTAAGAACATGGACATTTCCAAGCCAGCAGGGAAAAAAAAAAAAGCTTCAAGAGCTTTCTCCTCTTTTCTTAGGAAAAGTCGTGAAAATAAGATGAATAAAAGGTAAGGGTAGTAGAAAATTAAACACTGCAACAGATTCTAATTTGGTTCCTAAAACACAAGTGAAGCCTTAAATTATTCTGGTTGTGGTTTAGAAGTTAAAACAAAAGTTTTATCCTGACATATCTAACACTTAAACAACAGAAATTAAACCAATTTTTTACTTACTTAAAGGGAGCCAGAGGATGAACTGCAATCTGCCACTGCCTTTTGTTGGAGACCTGCATGGGTGGGTGGGGGTTTCTGATTGCACTACTAACACTGCTTGATTAGTCCTCTGTGAAGGGATTTCACTTACAGTTTTCTGGTTTGGCTCCCAGCTCTTCAACTGTCTGCATACTATGAATTTCCACATTTTCAGGGTATTCTGATTTATTGATAGTCTTCTTGTCCACATAAATGATGTGTTTCAGGCAGGAGACTTGTGGCAGTGCAGTCTACAAAAGAGAAATGAAATTTTTAGCACTGTCTGCACTGTAAAAATTATTATAGGGTTGCTTATAGCAGATGAAGCTGGTACTAAATTACCTTAAGTTTGCTCTCAAGAAGTTCCACACTCGTGACCAGATACGATGCTCCACACTCATTGAGACCATAGGTCACTGCCTCTTCACCCAGCGTGGCGTACAGAGTGACAACTGTCAAGCGAGGGCAGAGGATGTGAGACAAAGGTTAAAGGAACACTACATGCAAAAGCTCTTGCTTCAGCTTCCTAGAAAGCACTGCAGGAAGTGGGGGTAGTATTAGCTCAACTAGGAATTTTCTAGTTTGGAAATAAAACAGCTCTTAATTTTTTATGTCAGAAATTTTATGGCACAAGAGACCTCTCTGGAACGAGGAGGGAAGTTGGACATGAAGCACTTCTTTACTGAGAGAGTACACCTACAGACAGCTCCTTCCACACTGTCACCTACTTTCCTTCCTCCCGTGAAGTTACTGATGGGGGCAAGGCAGAGAATCGGACTCTTTTTTTACACTGCTAGATTATCTTTAACCCCAGCTGGCTACAGTGATGCCATTAAGAGCCTCACAAGCACCAAGGAGTTCACCTCTTCCCTTCATCTCTCTATTGAAAAAATCCTTCCTTTAGACTCATCTGCCATCTCAAACTGCAACCTACAAAGACCATTAAAGGAATTCAATACTTCTGTGAAATAGGGTTCGTGCAGAAGAGGCAAAAAGAGTAATGTCATTTTTACTGTCTTTCAAAGCATGAGGATCCAGACTGAATCAACCACCTTCTCCTACTTCAAGAACAAAGTAATTTCTTCCATTGGCAGGGGGTTGGACTAAATGATCTCCAGAGGTCCCTTCCAACCCTAAAGATTCTGTGATTCTGTGATTACTGCCCCTGAACACCCTCTCTGCATGCTCCACTGTGTGAGCTGCTCCTCACACAGGCAGCTACCACTAGTACTGGTACAAAAAGAGATAGTCCAGTGCAAGCAGAAACACAAGGCAGCGAAAAAAATAAGCTGTGTGGCACAGTATGCTGTGTGCAGGCTGAGCATGTGAGTGCACAGTAACCTTTGCACCTCACCAAGACTCTATGAATTAAGACCAATTAGAGATTTGTGACAGCATAAATTAAAAAAAAACAAATAAACAAACAAAAAAAACCCCATATACCTAATGGTAATGAACTTAAGCAGCTTAAAAATGTCACCAAAATACCCACAGACTATCATACGATTTTGTTTACCATTATTCTCTCTTCTAATTACCATTTCATGTTTTGGATGTGTAAGTCAGGATACAGTCAAAAATACTACAAAAACATCCCACTTTTTGGGAGGAGAAATGCAACTGCTGACATCTTCAGAGTATTTTAAAAAATCCCTGAACAGTAACTGTACTGTTCTGTCATTGTAACATCTAGAACATTACTACAATAAAATCGTAAAAACAGTCTCATAAGTATAAGCAACTTAATTTTAGGGATTTCCACAACATACAGAACAGACTGAGAACTTGTAAGAACCAGACCACCAGCAGAGGAAGTTTATGAAATTCTTACATCTTCAATGATGAGACTGATAGAGTCAAAATACTTCAAAAAGCCAAACCAGTGCAGAGAAATGGTTCTAAAATACAGGAGAAGTAAGCAAGTTGAGCACTCACGAGGGAAGTTGTACTTGAAGCAAGTCAGAGCTACAATCATCCATTCTGCTCGGGTCTCACAGAATATGACTACAGTACTCCTTGGGGTTAGTCCCAGGGCAGTCAGTCCACTCCCCAACCGAGTCATTTTCTCATTTACTTCTTCATAGGTTAACCATTTGTAAGTTCCTAAAATTAACTGGTGAGGAAAACCAGTGAATTTTGATTACAAGAAGCTGCTGGTATAGTTCTACCAGCTTATGTGAGCTGGTGCATAACAGAACAAGAATACACACTGCCATTCATTAAACAAAACCTGTTTTCATTTCTCTTGAGGTATACTAAAAATGCATCCTGTATTCTGTTATTCTATAACTACCATAAAATGAATGGTTTATAAGATGACGACCGAATAAGAGCACAAAGACACATGCATTATTGAGGCAAGATGCAAAGCAGCTCAAAACCAAATCACAATTAAGTACAAAACTGTAAGTTTTACCTTTTTGAACACTTTTCCATGTGGTTGCATTTCATTTTCTTCACTCAGTACTTCTCTGGTTCCAAGACAGTCCTTCTTCCCAAACTTTGCTAAAGCATGGTCAAACAGCTTGTCCAGCGTGTCTGCTCCAGGAATGTTTATGTGTGCTAGTGAGTCCAGGTGAGTGACAGAGCGGTAGGGACTTCCAAGTTTGTCCGAGACGGGTTTAGCTTTTAATCGTTTTGCCATAGCCTTTTTCTTCTTAGCATTGGTAAGAAAATACCACGGAATAAATACGAGCATACTGTACAAGGAGATTAACAAGTACACAGGCAGCAAGAGAACGGCACACACTTCTAGCCTAAGTCTCATTGTGGGTATTTAAAAAAGAAACTCTCTTATGGAGTTCTGAAGCAGGCAAGAGCAAAGCAGCAGCGCACTGGGGTGGAGGGAGAAGCAACAGCACGTGAAGCTTAGGGAGTTCTGATTCACAGCAGCTGCTAAAATTTTAGTACCCTTTGAGAGCCAACAGTGGATGCCTGCGGGTGAAGACCAGTGCCAAGCAGAGAGCAGGAAAAAAAAAAGAAAAAAAAGAATTAAATTAGTTATATTACAGTCAGTTAATTAGTTTTAGTCCTTCTAAGAGTTCACTTCAAAAGCATCAAAACAAAGCAGACTGAAGAAACCGATTTAAGAGGCCTGTACACTGCACAATAGAACACTGTACTGCTCTGGCAATGAAAGACGGTGAATCTTTTCCATCTGTGTTTCTTGCATCCACAAATCTTTCCTTATCACAGACTATTCCCCACTGCCTCTGAATAGTTCAGGGATGTTGAGATTAATTCTGTCCTTCACATCAAAATATTGTGTGAAAGGCACTTGAGTAATGCCACAAATGCGTAATTATGGGAAAGGTCAATGCTTGTTTTCCCCTAAATATTTGCACTACAGAGAAAAGATACAATAGATTGCTTTATTGCTTTTCAAAGCACTATATTTTCTTACATTAATATATTAACATGTACCTTGATAGAGTCCTCAAAGGTCTACATGTTGTAATCTACAAACTAATAATCCAAAACTGCTTTATTAACTTTGCCCCAGCAACTGCCTTCCTAATCTCTTACTTTTCAGCTATGATGTCAGACTTTTGCAAAGGGATTTCACAGATTTGCTTTTCCAACTTCAAGAACTACTTCAAGACATGCATTTCAAACTCCAGGTATAGAAAATTGAATTGTCTATGTGTCAGAAATCTTTCATCATTAAGGAGAATTAAGGCCTGAATAAGACTGAAGGTGAGTGGGCGAAAAACAGAAGCATCATGGCAAGAGCAGTGGCCTGTAACTAGTCTGCACTGGCATGTAAACAGATACAGGTTGCCAACTTCATCTGGCCTGCTAACACATCACCCACGCTGCCATAGCAGGGAAAATAAAAGGCAGAGGGGCACGGACCAAGGGGCAGAACCTCAGATAAGCAGGGGAGCCAGTAATACTGACACTCATCACAAACCCCAGGCTCTCATGGACACAAGCTGATACACAGAATGGGTGAGAACTTGGAAACCCTCAGGGCTTCATCAAGAATTAAAAGAATGTGGGCACACCTCAAAATACACCTTTATTAATATATTTGCCACCCTCAGGTGATGAGGGAGGCTACAATTAACATTTCAGGTTAAACAAGACAACTGCTACTAACAGTGTTAACAGAAAGCTGTTAATAGGTTGTTGGGGTTCTTAATAAGAATCCCAATATATGCAGTTGTGTTACAGCCAATATCAACAGTACTTAATGTAATGTAAGATTAAGAGATCTACAGATACTTAACATGACTGTCACATGAATTTTTTTAAGTATACACACAGAATAAAATTACTATTGAATGACAGTATAATAAATTAAGACGAGCTAAGCTAAACTAAGCTCAGACTTGTTTGGAGAAAGTATTCTGCACATTTCTTTTATAACAAAAATGAATGCTACATTCTTTTCAAAACATACGTGCTTATTCATGACTAGCCTCATAATCATCAACCTCAGCAGAGGAGAGATAATTTTACCTCCCGAAGTTCCAGTTCTCTAAAATGAATGTTTATTGGTTTGTATTACAAATCTTGTATGATATTTTTATTCCATTAATTCAGTGCTCCAAACGAAGCACTTGAACTCTTACTGTAAACAGAATCCAGACATGGCACTAAGACACGGTAAGGAAATGTCAGTGCATGCCCATGGTTAGACATAACACGACATATTCAAAAATGGAGAACTCTCACTGCTCCTCACCTTCCAACACAAAGCGTATGACCAGGCACAGCAACTTGGATAAAAAGCAGAATTGTTTGACTACTGCAAACTATTTATTCTAATGAGACAGTGCCATAGCTTTTCCTCGGGCTGAGGAGGAGCTCGTTTCAAAGTTGTCCTTTCTTGTCAAAAACTACTGGCTAATAATCAAGAACCGGCTAATTCACGAAGGAAGGAGAGGAAGCTTGCATTTCTTCCATTTTGGAATTGCACTTTAATTTGAAATATTTTTGGAAGTGTTTATAAAAACAGAAAACTTAGCTAATTTTTACATATTTGTCATAATTTTAAACAGAATCACATTTCTATTCTGACAAATATCAGTTGCAGTTCTTAATAGACATCAGTTGGAAAAACTCAGTGAGTCCCAAAAAGACAACCTTGGCTTTTTCCTTTGAACATACTCATGTAAAACCTGACACACATACACAGAAGTACTTACAAGGGATCTGACAGTGATGACTGAGGTTTTTTCAGTGTCAATGAGATCTATATTAAAACAGGAAAAAAAAAATGTGTTAGAGGTTGGGAATTTTTTTGCCTTGCAGAAAGGAAGAATCTTTAAAATTTCCAAACATAACCCATTCAAAAGAAGAGCAATTGCGTTATTGGAAAAGATAAAGCTTCCAAACTACTACTTTGTACAGAGACCATGCTACCCAAAAAGGAGTGGAATTTTTATGGGACACTACCCCCTTCCCCTCCACCCCCCCAGTTCAAACACGTTCTGAATAAAGTTTTGAACAGAGGCTTAATATAATTTAATTTAAAAAAAAAGACAAGAAAGAGACTTTCATATTCCATGTGGTCCATTCTTCTGTCTCAAGGCAGAAACAACAAGACCTTTATCATTCGTGATAGATGAATATCAGTAGAAACATGAACTCAGGACTACCCACAGCACGCACTGCCCAAGAGAGTCATACAGAACATGAAGTAGATTTTGGGTGCTGAGGTAAGAGCAGAGCTCCCAGAACAAAAGCATAGTTATACAGGCAGCGAGGCCTCACTGGTCCCATGACCAGTACAAGAAAAGATGGCTGTGTGAAACTCAGAGATAAGGCTCCAAAAAGTCTACTGCATGATTATTCTCTTCAGCTACTGGGTTTTACATACAGAAAGCTTTTACTGAGATTTAATCTAGTTATATTTTAATAGCTTCCCCCATTTCAATCACTTGGTTTTTACAGACTAAAACTGTGTTACATGTCCCTTGCAAAATTCTACAAACATTTTCTCTTGAAATATGAAATAAATAAAGAGGTGGTAGAATGTTTTTAGTGTTACTGGCATTTGTATGTGGCTGTATAAGATTTTGAGTCATTACAGGACTATCCCAAACTCGTCCTAAATAAATATTTATCATATTTTAAATATAATGCATAACAGTCTAACATATTCAACGTGTGAAAGTACCTCCATACCAATTCTGTTCGGTTAGAAGCCAAACCTAGCTATTAAAATTACACCTTATGCCTTCAATCTCCAATTTAAGTTTAATTAGATTTTAGGAGAAAAGATGAGATGCAATGCTCACATCAATGTACCATCAAGGACACCTTCAAGGCAAGACAACTACATATTACTAAATGTAACAGTTATGCTCTCAGTAAACTTCCTCATACTTTACAAATAAAAGAAAATTTAGCACTTGTGAAAAATGTCACAGTATCAAAACAGAACTGTTATTTAATCTAGAATGTTTAGAACATGTAATATTTTCTACTGACTTACAAAGTTCATTATTTCTCTTAACTGTTGAACATAACTAGCTTATTTAGGTGCTTGTCTCGCTATTTTAGAAACAGCAGAGCTTCCACTTCTTGATGCAGGAAATGCATGTTCCCAGCAAGAGCAATCAGTGTGCATCAGGCATGACTGCAAGAAAAAACCAAACCACACAAAGAGAGATGCAGTTTCTCTCCTAGCTAGCTGCATTTTCAGCGTCTCCAAAGGATTTTCCTCAGGTGAAGAAGCTTCTAGCAATTTTGAAAAGGTCTAGAGTTCATTTAACACTTGCAATGATGTGTTCCAGGGCTCATACTGCAAACCTCACTCCTGAGGTAAGATTTTCCTTAGGGCTATTTTATGCTGGGTGTTTACAAAACTTTGTAGTCCAGGCTTACTCCTGACCGACACTGCACATTATGGACTGGCACAGATGGAAGAGATGTTCTCTGAGTATAATCTGACTTTGATAGCCTCAGTTAAAAGCTTCAGACAGACAATATGCAACACTCTAGTCCTGTCCTGTCGCCAGGACCACAGAACAAATGACATCAAAGCACAGGCTCTCGGACACAAGAGACACCCCTCTCTTCCTAATTTAACTAACAACTGGGTTATTTTTCTCTTATTATAGAAAAACAGCTTTCAAATATTCACAAAAGCTTATGGGACTACGTAAGAGCAAAAGCATCCATGGGGGACAACTTTAATGCCTCTGCGAGTGACTATTCACAGAGGAAGAAACTCCCTAATCTTCTCTGCATTTAACTCCTCAGACATAACAAAATAAACTTACCCACTATTTGAACACTACTAGGATTTTTAAGTGTAACTCAAAACCGAAATAACTACCTGCAGCTAGAAATTTTATCCCATGCAGTTTAATTTTAATAAGGCGCCAAACTGTTATCTTCACTAGGAAAGACTTTAGTTAGACCAAGGCCAAAACACTATAAAGGTTTAATATTGAAAGTATATGAACAACAGTGTTAACTGTCCTTCCTCTGGTGTTAAAAAGCTTGCCAGGGGTCCAATTTACTATGTAACAGAATGATAAGAGAAAAACACAACTTCTTTTTCTGTCTACTTGCAACACTGTGCTAGGAAGGTCATCTAGTAACAAAGATTGCATTGGACAGGAAAAGGGCAGTGTTCTAGTTTGTGAAGAAAACTGGAATCTGCAAAGCAGGTTTTTAGTTGTAAAAATACCCAGAGGAAGTCTGGTTCCTTTGCAACTGAGCCCTTGCCGACTTCAAATGGAGACAATTCTGGCTTTAGCATAAATACTCCGGGTTGACTCCATTCAGGAAGTTCCAAAATCTTCCAAAACAATCCAGTAAGAATAAGTAACAACTGTTTCTGGAACTTCTCTAGGATTCAGGCAGATCTAAACATCTTGGAAACCACAGCGAGCATTCAGAATTTGTAAGTGGAAAAGTGGTTCTACATAGTAAAAAAAAAATTTGAGTTGACCTGGAAAAGTATGTGAGTTATTAGTTAGTCAGTTTTTGGAAGGGAACTTAATCAGTATCTATTCATCCTGAGCTTGTTCCAGTACTAGGACTGAAAGAGGCTGGGATTTCAAAAAGAAATTACAGAGAGGCTGAGAAATGCCACATTGCCAGGAAGAGGCAGTACACTTCAGCACAATAAATAAATGAGTGTGTACTGTCATGCTTTTTACAGGTTTTGATTTTCCAGATTTACAGCTGGCACATACAAGAATGACAGAACATTTCTACAGCTTAGAAGACTGTGATTAAATAGCAATAAGAGAAGCATCTTGTGGTTAATTACAATTCAATTTGGGTTAGAAAGATTAAAAGAAAAAAAAAACTAAAGGAAGTGATTCAGTTTTTACATAATGTTGGTGTTCTTATGAAAATAACTCCACCAGTATTACTGCAAGTTAGTCATGGTAGAGAAAAGGTTCAGTAGGTTCAATTTTTCTTACTTTCTCACAGGCAGATTTCTAAAAAATTTTCTCTTGCACAGTTGGTACATCACTATGTACTGAGTTATCCAGAGATAACCTAATCACGTTTCAGAAGGACTTCTTGTGCTCTGGCAGTGCAGCAGCAGCTCAAAGCCTGAGAGTTGGAGAGCTCTCACTGTGCCTGTACAGTGCAAATGCTGGCACCAATGTCCCAAAAACAGGGAGAGGGGAAATCCAGTTGTAGTGGATTCTGATGTTCCCTGTTTAAATGTATTTGAAATAGCAAAAGCACAAGTAGTATTAGGAAATTGTATTTCTCTTACTACTGTAAAAAGTAGTTAATACAATGTTTTTTACTTAGCCACTAACAATCAAATCAAATTTATTTTTTGTTTCAAGAAAAATATTATTGTTGTCCTTTATATTCACTGCTTCCGTTTTCTGCCTCAGAACACGTGCACTTAATGCCAATCAGAATGAAAAATAAATTAATTTCTAAGTATCAAACACCTATTGCTGCAGTGAGTGCTGTCACGGAAGCCAGCCCAGCCAGCTGACCCATATTTCTCAATTAGCTAACAGCCTGGTGTGAAACTCTCTCGTAATTTGGAACACGAGGGCAAGCAAATATTTGGTGAAAGGGCAAGAGCTGTTTGTGTGCCCCAAAGGTAGACACCATGAAAGGCAAGGCAAGATTCCGCAGCAGAGGGCTGTGCATTGGGACTAGGCTGAACTGGGGAAGCTCTTCTGGACTCACCTGTAATTTTGCCTCATTAAAGTCCCTCCAGAACCTGCCCCAGTACCTGGCAGTACCTGAGGCCCCTCCTGCCGTGCTCTGCTCACAGACCCGGGCACGGAGTCACAGACCCACGGAATGCTAAGGGGTGGAATGGGCTTTAGAGATCCCCCAGTTCCACCCCCGGCCAAGGGCAGGGACATCCTCCCACTACACCTCCTTGCTCAAGGGTTTACCCAGCCTGGCCTTGAACGCCGCCAGGGCTGGGCCACCCATGCCAGGGTCCCACCACCTGCACAGTGAAAAAATTCCTCCTGATATCGAACCTAAATTGCCCCTTTCGGTTTGTCCCCATTCCCCCGTATCCTGTCACTACCGTTCCTGATGGAGAATCCCTCTCTGGATTCCCTGGAGGTCTCTCTGGACAACGGAAGCTGCTCTGAGGTCTCCACACCTTTCCTTCTCCAGGCTGATCCACCCCAGGTTCCCCAGCCCGTCTCCAGAGGGGAGGTGCTCATCAACTTGGAGGCGTCCTCTGGACTGGCTCCATCAGATGTCCCATGTCCCCATCACGCTGGGTCCCCAGGACTGCACACACTGCAGGGGAAGAATCACCAGGCCAGCCCAAGTCACTCAGAAGAGGATGGGAAAGGAGAAAACCTGCAACTCAGAAATGCTGCTATTACCTCAAAACTCCTCCTGCACCCACAAAATATACTTAGACTAAAGTGCACGTAAATTAAAAAGGAAAAATGCATGTTCCACACTAACAAAGTAGTATTTCAGCCTGATCCCTTCGACATCCACACAAATCTCATCAGGCATTATGGCAAATGTTACTCTGATGTTTCTACAGCAGAGGTAGGTGTTCTGTTTCCACCCAGCTGTTTAAAACAAGGACACAAAAAGACAAGCAGCACGACCAAGGACAAATTTTAGAGGACACGTGGCCATGGAGGTCTCCAGCAAAAGCTCTGTAAACAGTCAAGTAAGAACTGATAATCTTCCCATCTGTAATACACAATGGACACACTGGATAGTTCTGTGTTTAGCCACACAACCGTGTCACAGTGGAAAGGCTGTGACTTAACGTGGGTCTGACAATCCAGCAAGTGAGATTTAAGTTATCGTCATCTCTTGATTTCTGATTCTCTGTAGCTTTGCAAAAAATACAGTAGTACCCTCTCCTAAGATTGCTGAATTATACGGTGCAGAAGATAAAATCAGTTTAAGACCTACAAATATAAAGCCCTATTGGCCACATCTTCCATAAAGTTTTCCTCCTTATATTTAAGTATTACAAGGGAAACAGGTTAAGTAAAAAAAAAAAAAAAATAAAAAATTAAAAAGAGTCAAAAACATCCAGACTACTCTGTCTAGATCTGTACTGTGGACTATTGGTGCAGTCTGTAGCATAATATGCAACTACAAAACAGCATTTAAACCTATTTTTTATAACCAGATGTTTAAAATTTTTAATTTTTAAAGATGATTCTAACTGGAAAATGTGATATGACAGGCCAAGAAAAAGATAGTCCAACATTTTTTTAAATTTGAGCATTTATTTGAACCTGGTTTCTTTCCATGAGCTGTTTTATTAACAGAAAGTTAAGAACTCCATTTCCCCCGCATTTTCAGGGCACAATAAAAGTAAATAATTGACATAGAGTTTTACAGTCTTCAGATATATACAGTCTTCAATACTTCCATTTCTGCAATATTTCTGGATATGTGATGAGGGGTATTGCAGACACAATTACATTCATATTTTCTAACTAATGTTTTGCTTCTAATTGCCAGGTGCTTCCTTGGGTCTCTTGACATTCATTTTTATCTGTTTTCAGATACTGTCAGCATTAGGAATATATGCATTGACCAAGAGATTGTTTAAGAATTAGGGTGCTCATCTCCCCTCTTATGATAACCATATCAATGACAGCCTTTGACAATGTAAGGAAATTAGGACAGCAGGTGCTTTTTGTTTTGCAAATGAACATGGAGGAAATTATCTCCTTGGGTAAATGGTTTTCAGAATTTATCCAGAGAAAATATATTTATGCTCATGCCAGTTGGATACAGCTCCTTTGCTGATTCCTGGAACACATGCATTCAGGTTCAGACTCTGATCAAATCACAGTATTGGAGTTGGACAAATGTTAATGCTATTTTACTCAGCGTACCAAAAGACTCATTACTATTCAATCCATGCAGCTAGGGTAATGTCATTAACACTTATTTCCTGCCCCTGAATCTGGAGTGTTACCAAACATCTGTGCAGCACAACGTAGGAGTTCTATGTACTCTTGTGATGACGCATTAGAAAGACATAAAATTAAAGTGGCATTTTCCAATAGAAAACAAAATAGCAACATGACTATTACTACGTAAGAACAAAAGTTAGGCAAAAGTAAACACTGAGCCACTCTATTTTCAATAGGATTTAGGGAATAGCTTAGGAACATGAACACTGCAGAGCCAGTCATCAAGAGCCACTTCCTTTATTTATAAATTTCCTGAAATCTTGCAGCGTCCCTCTGCATTAACCTTTCTGCGAAAGGAGCGATTCAAACAGTCAAATGTTAAAGCGCGTGAGCTCAAGTGCAGTCTGGCAGGGAAGCAAACAGTGTAATAACAGGGATCATCCTAATCCTCCTTATGGCTCCACTGAGTGTCCCAAGCAGGAGCATTAACCCGTGTGCAGTGCACACCCAGGCACGGCAACGGAGCAGCTTCTCCTTTCACTGCAGTCACCCTGGCCATGCACTTCTCTTTAAAGGTCTTGTCAGCAGCGACTGTTGTGCAATTTAACAGACTGAAGCTCCAAATACCATTCTGTATTCTTTCAGAGAACCTGGCTGGCTCTCCAGCTTTCAGCTTTTGACAAGAAATTCTGCCATCAATTTTACATTTACCATTATTGCTTTTCAGAAACTCTGTCGTATCTCATCCTTGGCATTAGGTTGCTTTGTTCTCAGACATGGGTCATAATTTAGGTAGTGAAATTAATTACATACTTAAAAAAGGAAGGGGAAGAGTAAATGTTCCTCCTTGTGAACTGCATTAGCAGACTTTTGCCTACCAAAAAGCGTACTGGGGGCTGGGAGAGATTTTTCTATGAGTTTTATGGGTTTTCCAAAACTCTGTGGGGGCAGTCAACAAGAGGAACAGCAGAGCTGGGAAATATCCTTTCCCTTTTCTCTTAGGAGGTCACACTCAAATGCAAATTTGCCCCTTTCACTTGTGAAAAAGCAAAAAAAAAATTTAAAAAAATAATTACGCTCTCTCATTTGCAATTTGAAGAAATTCTCTCCTTGCAGATGTTCTGATATACAGATGACTGGGTGTGCACTTAAAAAATACAAGTTTAAGAAAACTGTTCCCACCCATGGTCACTTGAAATGGTGACCCCCGAGATTTCAAGCATGAGTCATCTCTATTTCTCATTTTCATTGCGTAATAAAAATGTTTTGAGGGTCAATAAACATTAGGAGCACGGGGAGCAGGCACAGTAATCCTTTGCGCAATCACAGCATCTCCCAGTGAAAAAGTGATGGTTTTTGTATCTTTAAGGAACTGAATTTTACTGTTGTCTTAATGCAAAACTTCAGCACAGTCTATTGCTTGGTTCATGTTGAACCTACCCCATCACTTCCCAGCTAAACGTAGCTAGATTTTTAGGTATCTGCCCTCTCTGGATCCACATGTGGAAGTCCCAGGCAGTAACTTTATCTAAAACAGGAATTCATACTGCAACTTTTTTGACTTGACTTTAAACTTTCTGTGAGTGAATTTGCTTTCTGCTACTTTCATGTGCTTTATGATAGACTGAGGTATCTTTAAGGTACGTTGTTTGGCATCTTCTACAACAGAAGACAGTCTTACTACATCATAAGAGTTCTTTGATTTTATCTGCACTTCAAAGAGGAAGTGAGGTGACCAAACAAATGTCACTACATTTTCTCCTGTAAGACAAAAGTGCACATTCAAGCTTTTGATTTAACTGCTCTAAACACGATTTTGTTCAAAATTAATCTGAACATAAACATACATACTAAGACAGCAGAACAAGGTAGAAGCTGGCACAATTCTTCAAGAAGTTTAAAAATAAAATATGGAGAAAAAACTACCTCTGAGACAATTTTAACCAGCGAGGTTTTGAACTTTATCACCCCTCCATACACAGGAAGGGGCATTTACTGCACTTTTTACAGACACAAAAGTGTTTAAGGTGCACAGTTTCAGAGGCAGAAGCATTTGATGCTTAGTCCAAAACATCCAAGTAGCTTTCGCAAAGCAGCAGAGGACAAACCTGTACAGGACCACGTGCTCTGGTCAAGGAGCTGCATGCCCATATTATCATGGTCATACATGTGTACATGTCCTACCCCGCAGTATAACATACCAGCACAGGACAGCTGGGCACTAGCACAGCCTCAGAGCTTCCTGAAAGCAACTTGTTAAAATCTTGATGGCCTAAAACACTGAAGGGCCCTGACTGCACGACTTATATTTACGTAACAAGATCACTTTTAATATGAATAAAGCAGGAGTCACAGCAGCAACTGCAGAAGAAAGAAACTGTGCAGCACTAGACTAAACAGACAAAGTGGTCTCGGACTTAAATTTTGAAGGAAGCTTGAAAAGGAAACTGACACTGCTGACCATTCTTTCAACTTATTTTTAGGGACTTTTTGTTCTGAAGAAGGACCGGAAAAATCCTTAGTATGACACTTTGCATCACAGCAATTCATGGTTAGTAATAAAAAAAAAAGTTTATTAACAAATGCAATGATACTCAAAATTACATCAGTAAATGTTTCTAATTCAACTTAAAAATACACACTCCCCACTTGAAATCTGTCAGTATTTGGACTCATCATTACAGTGATGGGAGGATGAAAAGTTCCCTGTTGGAAGATTTGGGTAAGGGTTATTTAAGTTCTCACTCTCTAGTTATTGCCAATCTTACTGCTCACTAGCATACACAAAAAACAAGTCACTTTCCCTTGAACACAACTGCAATTCAAATGTTGGTAGGTAAGTAGGTTCGTAAACTAATGACAAATCTGAAAAAGAAAAACATCAAAATAGTGAAAATTCTAGGCACTCTTAAGCTACAAACTTATCAAAATAGACCACTCAACCCAAACTTTTCCTGGCTTGGTAATAAGACCTGTGTCAGCTGCTGATTGTCAGTGTCACCTGCACAATTGCAAAACACCACTTGTTCCTGGCAAACATGGTACAGCCTGTTCAGATGCTGTACTTTAGGTCATGGGATACCACTAGAAACTTGTTATGTTACCATTTACAATTTTCACCTAAATTCTATGTTCAGAGTGCCTTCAGGTGTTTGAATGACAGAATATGCTGCCAAACACTGTGGCTGACAAAAAACTTTAAAATGTATTCTTGGTTAAAGCTGCTTTGAACAGCCTCAACTTTAAAGCTTCAGCCACCCAGTATTCAAAGACTACCTTTCTGAAAGATAAATCTATTTAGTGCTATCCAAATTACAAAAAAACAAAAATATTTCTCATTGTCAGCTAAAGAAGAAAAGTAAAGCTATAAACTAAGAGGTAATATGTAACAAATTTATTAAGCTGTTTGTTCTGTCTGAGGAACACCAATTAATTACCTCAGAGAAACAGAAACCTTACCCACTATGGCCTTTCAGGGAATAGAACACCCTCCCTTTACCTTTGCCAGTATTTGGGCACAGACCACCAATCTGAAAGGTAAGAGAACAGATGTTGTGGTAACGTGATCTGGACAGAGGCTTATGCGTATTTCTGACCATTCTGTGTACCTGATTCTCATTCATCAAGCCATCTTTGAGTATACAAATGACCTGCACTCAGCTCAAGTTAGAATGAGTGTCTGTCTTCAGTTGTCAGCCAAACTCCCAGGCTGTTTATCACCCTCTTCCTCAGCCAAGCTCATGGAGCCACACTGATCACTGCACAGGTACTGTTAGAGACATCCAAGAAAAATACACCAGCCAGATGGGGAACTGACAATCCCAGAATAGCAAAAAGTACAATACTCACACAGGCAGGATGCTCTCTATAGCTTTCTAAGGCATAACCTTGTTCCAATTCCTGTTCCAGCTCCCACATTCTCAGCCTGCTTTTTATTTAAGCATAGCAAGTTTAGTTTCACTTTCCAGTTGTTCCTCTTCCCTGTGGCAATACATTTCATAACAAAAGCACTTTTGACCACGTTGTTCAAACAGAGGAGCTCATAAAAATACGGAAGTGTCTCCATGCTTATGAAATAAACAGATAACGCATTTTCATAATGAAAATTAAACACATCTATCAAACAAAGGCACAAAAACCAAGGCTACCAAGTCCAGTATTAAATTATCCTGTGCAAACACACAGTATGAATCAGCAGTACATACAACTGCCTTCATAGAAAGGCATGTGAAAAATGACAAAATAATGAGCTATTATGGACAGACAAACTACTCCATCCTTCCTACTTCTACACCTGGTGCAAAAAGACAATACACACCACAAACCAGCATCTCTTTATTTTTCATTTTTCCTCACTTTGCTGTTACTTGATACTACCACCAGCTGCAGAATTACTGTCTCCGCTCTTCTACGTAACATTCAAAGCTATAGAAAATACTATCGTAAAACTACACTTTACCTATAGAGTATTGCAATTCTTTTAGTGTTTGGGTTTTCACTGGGTAAGAAGAGTACAACAAAAAGTACGATACTAGGAAGAGAAAAGAGGCTAGAGAGGATAGTACTTGAAGCAGTTTTTAAGATACAACACAACTTCAGGAAATTACTTTGTTGAATTGACACAAATGTGACCTCAGTGTAACAGAGACTCCAAAAGAGAAGTGAATACACTTCAAGAAGCCTGCTGGTTCTCTGAGTCTTCAGCTCTGGGGTCATGGCAGCTAAAAGAGCCCAGACCTGGACTGTGGTGATCTCACAAGGGCAGCACTCTGGCTGTTCCCTTGGGTTAGCAGCCTCCACCAATTTGCTGCTGCCCCAGCCTTTGCAAGCTCAGTGTGTCCATGGAATCGTATTTTAAGGGAGAAACCCAACCAGAAGATACAGCATGATAACTAACCTACTTTTACCTCAATTGAAAGCAAAGGGAAAAAAAAAACAAACAAAAAAAGCACTCCAAACAACCAAACCAACCAACCCAAAAATCCCCCCCCAAAACCCTGAAGAAAACCCAAATAAAACCCACTACCCAATCCCCCATTCACATCCACTTACTAAAATTTTACTTCAGATGAATTTTATATGTTCCAAAATACTTTAATAAGCATATTTTTTATTGGTGGAAGGTCAGGAGTTAGTAATCTTCCTAATCCAAAGTGGCAGTATGCTACAGGAAACAGCATCTGTCTATGAAATAGATGCCCTCATTCAGGTGGGGTATAAGGGATGTATCAGTTACAGCAGTGCCAAGGGCCAGGTGGTCAGGGGCTGAAAATACAACTGTTTGGGGATGGGAGGAAATACTTCATGAAAGAAGCAGAAGCACGTGGATACTTGATATTGTCCTTACTCATGCTGTTTAAAGGTCAAAAATGACAGCATGGAAGTGAAGGTGTTCAAGCTCTCAGTCCCCAGTAACCCCAACCCCAGTGATGTCAAACCACACGTGGCTGCATAACGGGCCCTACTGACAGTGCCAGGGTCCAGCCCTGCACACACAGTACTCTCATGAGTACCGTGTTTTCCAAGGAAACTCAGCATTCAGTAAGAATCTGTGCTAAAGGAACTATTACCACTCAAGTTATTTCTCTAAAGTTGCACAGCAAACACACAATCAAGCAGCTTTATGAACTAGATACCAAAGTGCTGATACTGAGTCAGTGCACATACAGAGGAAAACCTCAGTGAAGGTGTGGCGCAGGATGTCTGTCTTGTAGCTTATAATGTGCAGAACAGTGGTTTAGGAAAAAAAACCCCATCCTTCCATGTTACTTCAGTCTACTGTTGTGTCTCCTAGAACGTAAGTCACATTTATTAAGTGTAATTTAAATTTAAAATGCTACACAGGAGAAGCACATGGCTAAGTGGAACAAGAATAGAGTACACTGTACTAACACTACTTTCACTGTAAAATGGGTTGCACTGTACTGTAAAATGGCTTAAAAAAATCCAAACAATAACCAGGTCTGATGTACAAGATCTAAGAAATAATCCATTAGCTAGATGTTAAGAAAACTTTTACATGTTGGCCATGCTTTTACTACAGCAAAAGTACAATGGGTAGGCTAAATGTGTCATTAACAGATGACTTAAAAAATATTAATTTATTGTAAGTTTAAATAATGTTTTAAAAAAGAAATTGAACACAAGCATTTCTGTAACTGTCTTGGTATTACTCACTTGCAATCTTATTTTCTCTAGTAAGGAGAGTTAAAACAGAACACTACTTCAGTGTTATTAAAATGATAATTTAAACATCTCTTTAATTAGTACAAATTGTAAGAGAACAAGTACTGAGATGTAATGTGCTATTTTAAGCCTGTCCTTGCCATGTTAACTTGTTTCTAATTTCATGGGCTTTCAAGCATACATATATTTTTTTAAAATCAATATATACATTATTATTCTAACTGCCATTATACACCTATGCTATAAAACATTCCTGATTATCGGTGTTTGGAAATATGGGTATTTTCCCAGTACACTAACAGAAGGGATGAGCAAAAATCACGAGATGAGCTGCAGCATCATCACACAGTTTAACGTGAAACAGATGGGCATACAGGTATTCTGTTCTGGGTTTTGACACTTAACAGCTGCCGTTGCCAGACCAATGGATTTATAATAAGAACTTTAAAAGGAATGTAAGTCTATTGCCTAATAGGCAAGTTGCAAGTACACTTTTAAAAAAGATGCTCTACTGGTGAAGCAGGAACATACTATAGAGAATCACCAGTCATATCAATATACACTGGAGGAAATCCTAGTTTGTCCTCACTGAACAACAGTGGTATTCAAGTGTAACAGATTTAAGAGTCCCGGATTTAAAGTGATAACCCCGAATCCACCATGGATCACTTTAAATCCGAGGCTCTTAAATCTGTGATAATTGGGGGATCACTTTATCTCTACCTTGGAGATAAAGATATCTTACCTTGAAGGCCAGTGAACTCCCAGAAGTACAATATCCATGGATTCGGTAATAACTGTACTACAAAGTTCATGCAAAAATTTAAATAAATAAAAAATTCAGTGTCTAGGATTCTTTAAAACCACTTTACTGAGGTGAAAAGTACTCTTTGATTTCAGTGGTAAGTCCACGTGCTTAGTTCTATCTGAAGCAAAGAAAAAGGGAAACAATTCCTCACATCCTTCACATTACACAGCTGTTAATCCAAAAGCAAAGTAAATCAAATGTACACTGACTTTTTGAAGGGGCAGCTCCAACCTCACTTCCATCCTAAGCAACTCACATACACAAATTTTAAAAATTATCCATTATACAAACTGACAATCTAGCAACATGTTGTCTAAAGAAAGACACTTCCCACCTCTCCCAGTCCCATACCCACAATCACCCTTCCCTGCTTGTTCTACTTCTCCACTTCCCAAGATTGCCTGTGCTATTTATTTCCTTACTGAAAAACGGCTCAATGTGCCTCTGAGTTTTCTGCTATATTTGGGATATAACTAACTGCTATATTTGGGATATAAATATCTCTCCAGCCAATTTTAACAGCACCCCTCACACCCATATCCAACACACCTCATACTGAACCACTGCAGAATCACAGAAATTTAAGGGATTGGAATGGACCTTAAAGATCATCCAGTCCCAGCCCCGTGCCATGGCAGGGGACCAGGTTGGCTCAAAGCCTTATCCACCCTGGCTTTTGACCACTGCCAGGGGTGGGGCATCCACAACCACCCTGGGCAAACTGTTCCAGTGTCTCACCACCATCACAGTGAAAGAGATGAAGCTGAAGCCAGCCCCCAGCTCAGTCCTGACTCAGATGCTCCTCTGGGCCATGGCAGAACAGGTCAGCAGCAGCACAGTAACACCAGCAGCAGAGAGGCTTCCTATCTAGGGCAACAACATGAGGAATTTCCACCCCCACCATTCATTCCTAGCCTCTGTATCATGTGCTTTGTCAGGTAAGGAATGTTATGCACATCTGGCACATGATCAAAGCTATATCTTGGTTATGAGTGCACTTCATATGAAGTATTAGGTAAGAACTGATAGCCCTGAGAAATGGGGCAGGGAAAGCAGGCCTGCTATAGTTTATTTAATTTCTGTCCAACTCTTTTTGTTGATCTCAATGCAGATCCCATTAGGTACCTTCTGCAGAGAAAGAAACAGTTCTAGCCACTGGCCAAGTCTTTTCCATACAGCATCTTTTAGTTCATGTCCATATAAAACAAGCGAAAACTCAGTTCCAGCATATCCAGGATTGAGGCAAGGACCATCACCACTGGGACCACAAACAGCAGTGCGAGAAAGGGCGCTGTCAGGCTCCACAGCCTCCATGGATCATTACAGAAACCTGTCACACCACTCCCAGCATGTGTTTTACTTTCAGCGCAATATGAGTTACTCTGAGTGAGTGTCCACAGAGGGAATAACTAGTGCTGCATTCACCTTTTGTTTGTATGTGCCTGTCTACAGAATTCAACATTTTGAAGAAATACACAGTTTCTAGGAGTGTCAGCAGATTATGGGCAATCCTAAATTCCCTACCCTATCCCCAAACAAAAAAACAAGGAAACAAAAGCAACAGCAAAGTACTAGTAATTCCTATCCACTGTAAAGCATAGCTGTACCAGCAGAGGAGAAATACTTTCTTAAGCTTTGCTTTCCACACAGCTAGCCTATTCCAAATGGAAATATGAACTCCAGTTACAGGGAGAAGAGGTGACTTGGAAACAAAAACTAACACCAAAGCAGTCACTTTGCAGCTGCTCTAGAACACAGGAAAATTAAACAGCACGGCCAGCTTTTGAGATATGCCTTCCACAAAACAGGTAGGAGACATTGCACCATCTCAATAGCATTCCAAGCTATGAACAGAACGAAACTGTAAATTTTGTTTCTCAGGAAATCGCTTTCCTCCTTCCATGCAACTTCCTTCTCTCCTGAGAAAACAAATGTCCTGAAGTACGGTGACCACATGCTTAGCTGAGTACACAATTATTTGCCTTAATGATTAACTCCAGTTCTTTTTTAGCTTAAGCAATGCCTTATTCAAAAGAGCTTTCTTATAAACAAGCCCTCATTCATTTGTCAAGTTAACTTCCTATTTATCATTAACTTCATATCTAATTGGTTCAGGCTACTGTTTAGTATTTACTTTGAATATCAACTTCATTTAGAACTGTGCAACAGCCTGCCCCTATTTTACTAGATATACATCTTAACAGATATCTTGGCATATATCTGCATCCAATGCCTTGCCTTAGTGGTTGACTCACGTGGTTTCTCTAATTTTATAAAAGGGCTGAAGCATAATCCTCATGATAGGAGAAGGTGTCATCTGCTGAACTCTGCTAATTATGCCGAAAATTTATAGCTGCTGCTGTTGGATTATTTGATCAGCAGGCTCACAGTGTATGTTCCAGAGAGTGTTAAAGGTAAATGGGTCAAGTCTGCATGAGATGCAAACACCCAAATAGTGAAGACCTTGTGTAAACCCCACCACAAGAGCGTTCCTGGGGACATGTTGTCTCTTCCACTTTACACAGTTCTGTAGTTTAAGACAACAATGAAGGGGAACTGATAAATACAAAGAAATGAGAACTATGTTAAAAATGCATTAAATATCTTCCAAAATAACTTTTATGTGGAAATATTTAAGGCTTCTGTAGAATTGTGCTGAAATACAAGCTTTGTATCCATGCATAAAGAGCAGAAGGAAAAAAAAGCATGAAACCAAACATCTTTTCAGAAACTGGAACTGTTTCTTATTTGGGAGAATTAATATCGGAGATTCATTTGTTTACACCATAAGATTTTTCACATCTTCCAGAAAAAAACTCCAAATCTTTAATCATTGCACTTAGTCTGAGATGTCACATGGAACGAATCAAAATGTAGAATTTATAGAAAAAAACCTCTCTTGTTTCTATGGCACATCTGTAGCTTTATTTGTTAATTTTTGCCCTTGAAATTGGCAAGGCCACAACTGCAAGTTTGTCTACAACAGTAAATGAAAATGCATGTCATATTCTTATTTTTATGCTGCAACAGTCCAAGATGAAAAGAGCAACCACTTGAGGACAAACATTATCCTTACCCTCACAATCACCTTTCACCACCATCAGGAACTACAGCTGTCCATTCACTTTATATGAAAGAATCCTTAATTAACGCCAAATCTCCCTCTAACCTCCATCTGTATGTACTGAGCATCCTCAATGAACTATTTTATGGTATAACTCCTTTTTTCCTAACATAGTTGTTTCATATTTAATTTTTGTTTGCCTAAAAGTGATACACTGTAAGCCATGCTATAAAGTTATATGCTAAAATCATTTCATTCAGGGACTGGGCAAACAGCAGCCCTGGATCAGCAGAGGTGTGTGCAGCCAGGGCAGAGGAGCCAGGCACTGCACATACACTCACTTCCGAAAAAAGCGTCACAAATCCACGCAGTGGATGTTCAGGAACACCAAAAAGCCAAAATTATCTCCGAGATAGAGGACAACAGCAATGCTGTTGCTGCTCTCCCGAACAGGTGCTCTGTGACGTAGCCCAGAGAAACAGGCGCTGAGCGGTGCAGCCCCCTCTCCTGACCAGCATCAGCGCATCTCCCCAGCCCAGCTCCTCCTCTGCATCCCGCGGGGCTCCGGGGAGGGGGGGATGATGAGCCCGCCGAGGCACCGGGGCGGCCGATGGCGGGGGCGCCGGGCGGGCAGGGCCGGGGAGCCGCGGGGAGCCCCAGCCGGGCGCTGCGCGGAGCGGGCAGCGAGCGCTCCGACCCCAACTCACCCCGGCCCGGCCCCCGCTCGGCGCTTCCTCCAGGCGGCCTTTGGGTGCCAGCACCGTGTCCGGGCAGGGCCGGGGCAGCTCTGCCCGCCCGTCCCGAGCCCAGCCCGGCGCATCCTCCCGGCCCGGCCCGGCCCCGCGGGGATGGCCCTGGCCCCGCGCAGCCCCCGCTCCCCCTGTGCCGTACCCCGCACTCACCGCGCCCGGTCCCGGCGCTGCCGGCGCAGCACACGGCGGTACCGGCGGCGGTACCGGCTGCTAAAATGGCTGAGGCCGCNGGCGGTGACGCGGACCCCGGCTCGGAGCCCCTGTGGTGCCCCGGCAGGTGGCGGGGCCGCCGCAGCAGCCCGAGCTCTAACCTGACCCCCGGTCCCTGCAATCCCCTCCCCGGCAGGGCCGGCCGGGCCCTGGGGCTTGCACAGACCCCTCACGGACCTGGCACAGACCCCTCGCGGGGCTCCATCCCCGGCCTGCCTCCCGACCCACGGAGACCGCCAGGCCGAGCCCCGCGGGCCCCGCCGCTCCTCGCTCAGCACACGAGGAAGGGGTTTCGGCAGCACCTGGGATTACTCACAGCGCGGTTCAAAAAGCCAGAGGCTACAAATATCCCCGTGATTCATGCGAGGCTTTGCCAGATGGTTTTACGTGTTTTGGAGTGTGAGGCTTCTTCAGAAGAGAACTGGCGCGAAATGACTTGCTTCTGACAGCGCCGCTTCTTAATAACGTGTAAAGGAAGAGGAAACATTCCATGCTCCATCTACGCCAAGCAGAAGTCCAGCACTATCCACCCCCACCCCATATGGACTGGGACAGAGTGCAAAAAAACAACATTAGCAAACAAGTCATTGCTATAATTGGTAAGAAGAGTTTGCTCCCATAAAAGACAACACCTTTCGGGAGGCTGAAGTGTTCAGGCAACAAGTGCACATGCACATGTTGTATTTAAGAGCTGTGATTCCTAAGGAAGCCAGGAGCGCATCACCTCCTCGGGCAGAGGCTGAGCCGATCCGCTCTGTGTGTTGGACTCTGTGACACTTGGGGCACTCTGTTGTGCTCTCACTTTGTTCTAATTTGTTTCAAACCCTGTTATTTTGCTTCAAGTCAAATCATCACTAATAAGAGGGCCTGGATTGTGCAAGATACACAAAGGTGTGTCTGTTTCATGCAGACTAAACACTTTCTGGATCTAACCTTCCTAAATACTTAGGAAAGGTTGGGCAAACCAACTTGCTACAATTTTTTTTCCCAACTGAAACACACATTAGTCTATTTTCTAAATCTTTCTCTTAGTAAATGGGTAAGAAAGTCTAGTTGTAATTTGTTCCAACTATTTTGTGCTTCCTATAGTTTTAAATTTTGAATTAAGTGAGCTTGGATTTAGCATGGGCTATGGGGAAGGAAGCATGTCTTGTGCCTAAGGCAGCTGGAGCACTGGAATGGCCACAGTGGATGGGAGCAATGCCCGAGTTTGAACACGGTGCTGTTTCTGATTGTGCCTGGCTGACTCCTGGGGACATAAGGGCTTCTGCAGCTCAGAGACTCTGAGCTGGAAGTAGCCTATGTCTGCTCTCGATAGGCTGTGGAAGAAAAATCCAGTTGCTTTCTTAATCCATATAAGCTTCCAGCATCTACAGCTTGATGTAGTTCCACAGTAACTCCATGCTAGGTGGAAATGACTTCTGTACGTTCTGTGCCTTCTCTCTGGTATTTTCATATGATGTTCCTTGACTTTCGCATTAATTAACCATGAATTATTATTCTCTCTGAACTGTCTCCGTGCCACTCCTTGTTTTACAGATGTGTAACAGATTGTACTTGTACCTCATTCATCTCTCTTCTAGGCTGACAACTGTCATGATTTCCAGGTGCAGTTTCATAGCACCTCCAAAAAATTTAAGTTGGAGCTTCCACCTCTCTACTGCAGACTGCATGTCCTTGGTCCCACATGGATTTCAAGAGCTCCAGGTTGTGCATTTCTGCTGAGTGCAACTCTTCCCTCACCTTTCCCTTTCTGCCCTCCTTACTGAAGACCTCACCAAGCCATGGGCTCTTCGTCAGCCCCTTCTTGGCCCTAGAAAAGCTGTGCCATAGCAAGAAGCTCAGTGGGGAATGCTGAAGCCTGCAGGGTTTTTCCCCTCATGTCCCCAGGCCAGGCACCACTGACTGACATCCAGATTCAGTAGCATTGTTGAGGTTGCTCAACAAAATGCTTTGTCTGTTGCAGAAGGATGAACCTCTAGGTCAAACTAGTAATTTCATCAAAGCTGGAAACAAATGTTGCTTAATTGCAATCTAAGGTAAAAGTATAACCTGTCACTTTATGGTTAGAATAATGAGTGCTAAAATTAAACTTGCTACAGACAGGGTGTCCAGGTGAAGAGTCAAATACACCTCGTTCTGCAGAGGCTTTAGAAACAGCACCATGGGGAACTTTTCCTGCAGCTACAGGTATGCAAATGCCTGCCCGAATTACGTAGGATTTACTGATGTAGAAGTTGCTCTTTTGTTTGTCATAAGAAATAGTTATGTTTAAACCAGTTCTTTGAAAGCCTCCAAACATTCTTTTCTAAAATAATCTGTGGTGAACTAGTAACACCTTGAGGGTCAGTGTGATACTTCCAAAGGCTTCAAAACAAGAAGCTAAGGCAAGCCTATTGTCAGGAAGCTGACATTCACTGTAAGATGTCTGAAATGTCTTTGCAAACATTTTAGAGGAGTCTTCAAGTAAAAATTAAAATGGCCTTTATATAGGAATATGTCACAGTATCTTTAAAACCAAGTCTGATTGAAAGGATTCTCATTTTCTCCCATGTTGCAACTGCTTTGTATTTTTCCAGTAAGAAACACCCAGTGATGATGATGAGTACAACAGCACTTCTCAGACTGAAATCACTCTGTACTGGTGCTTATTTCCATCCTCATCACAGAGGTCAAAAAGAAGAGAAAGGTATGTTGAGAAGAAACCCAACACCAAGCTCTAGAAAGTATCTGTTTTTCACCCACGATTCAGCACAGGCTTGGAAAGAGTCAACAGCTTCTCACCTCATTCCTGATATCAGCAAAGGGATTGCATAATGTTAGCACTTCTAATCTAAGTAGTAAATCCATATTTGGAACCTTGTGGATTGTTTATTTATATTAGGAGCAGTGACTGGTGAAATCAGCTGTTGCTTAAATACAATCCTGATTCTTCACAGAGTGTACAGTTAGAATCAAAACAACAGAAAACAAACTTTGTACACAAACCTGTCCATTTTGGAGCAAGCACTCTCCCAGAAAAGTTACCTGAGTTTTGTTTCAGGCTGGTAAAATTTTAATATCTTTTCTTTTTTTTTTTTTCTTTTTTTTTAAAGACCTACACTTTAACTCTGCCCTTTGGGACCAATGCAGTTTTGTTCACTCCAGATCTTTTTAAACTGACACTCGAGTTTTAAAAGACAACACAACAAAACCAACATAGCTGTCAGTCATACACATTTGGTGTCACAAAGGATTACTGATCTCTCCAAAGAAGTGCATTCCAAGGAGGAATTTCAAGTAGGGGGAACTGAGGGATGGCTGTGAATAAAGGGTGGCGTTTCAAGAGAAGGGGCTGCTTCCAAACCAATGAACTGTTTTATTCTTTGATGCTTTTTGTTCAAGCTAGTTCCATCCCCCCTTAGACTTCCACATGAAACCAGATTCAAAAATTACCTGCAAATCTGTTTATAACAATTGTCATAGAATAACAAATGTCTATGTATTTACATAAAGAATGAAAAACTCTTACCATATCCCCAGCCGTAATACTGGGCCTTTGGGGGAATGATCAGAGGGAAAGTAGAGACAAAGTCTGATAGGTTTTCTGAACTAAAAACCTGTAATCAGCTTTGTTCCCCTGATGTACACAAATATAACTTCTCGCTGTGAGTCGTGTCAAAAAATGAACAGCAGCTTGCAAGCACTGAACATATACTTGCATTATGTCATTAAATAATTGGTTTAAGGCATATTCCATGCATGAAACAGAAACGTGTGCCTGCTTGCACATCACTTCTGTATTTTGCAAAAACATCTCCTTCATTACTTGCTCAGATCTGTGCAGAATTTAGAGCTACTTTCTTTTCCAGAGGTAGTGCCTGACAGTAACATTCTGCCTGCTTAGACTTCAAGATACCAGAGCAATGATAGCACCTGTATTCTGATTTTCTTTTCCTCCCCATTAGTCTTTGCTCCAAGTGGGCATCTGAATATCTGCTGATCTTGGGTCAAACCAGCACTCACAGGCAGTACCACTGACGGTGGCAGGGTTGCACACTACACAAAGCCAAAGGGAAATGCAGGTTCTGTGTTCTCTTACTCTACGATTTATGACAAAACTGAAACACCTCACCTGGATCAGAACCTCAGAGTATTCAATCCCAAATAGGATGCAGTATGAACAAGAAATTCCTGACTGAAGAATATACATTTTAAGAAAGTAAAGCAGTATTGACAGAGATATTTTTGATCTATACCACAATAAATCTAAGGAAAGATGTGGCACTCTAAATTTAACTTTGTTGATGCAAACAGTTACATGTCTTATTAGTAGAACGATCACTAGATCTCTGTAGGAAACAAAACACCTCAAAATGGACTTTAGAGGGAACTTTGGACAGTCATTACAAAGAAGACTTTGTGTGGTTATCACATAATGAAATGTGTTCTATATCTATGCTATTGCATAGCAACGTTCAAAAGAAATAAAACGAAATTGTATAAAAACAAAATGTTTTATTCAATTTTTCACAAAATCCAGTCTGAAGTGCACAACCACAGTTAATAGCAGCCACAACAGGCCAGATTTACTACAAAGAGCCCATTAGATTATGGATAAAAATATGGCTAAACCATTGTCTTCGTCCAGTCTGTTCCATACTTTTATCATCAATGTCTCTTGAGTATTACAGGTTCCTTTAAAGGAATCATAACATTTTAAACATGGTGTCCTAATTTAGTATGGAACCATTTGGGGAATTCATTAGAGCAAAGACTAAAATTCATTGAGGACCTTGACCTCAGTAGTTCTTTTATTTACATATGTGACAGCAGAAGCTTGTCTTGACACAAACAGCAAGGCCAGCTCCTAATCAATACTTTTTTCCACAATTGTTTTTTTATAATTTAGAACCTAGATAGTAAAAAAAATAATTTTTTTGTTCATGTTGACTCTGTTCCAGTTTTTCATCTGAGCTCAATTTTTATAAAAATACGATACTCTGTTTTAAAAATTAACCCTGCTCCTCTGCATGCATGTCTGTGTGCTGGCTGCCACTTCAGCTGCACTTCCACGGTACATGTAACGGGAACTGCCAGCAATATCCTGTGTGATGTTCCCATGCATATCATTCTTACAGGGAGCAGCTGCACGTGCACATAATTCTCTGAATTTGTACTGAGAGCAGAAGTGTTGGTCAGGTTAGAATGACTCATCTTAATGCTTATCTGTTTGTAGTCATTGCTGTAAGCCTCGGGGGCAAATATATATCAGTAGATTGCATGAAGGACAGACATAACCTTGTGTCCAAACCATATTTTGGTGCAGAAAGAGGTACTTACTCATTTTACAGTAACTGACTTCCTATGTAACAATTCACCTATTGGACAAAGATTAAATGGTGTGTTTCTTTGGGGTTTTGGTATTTCATTTCTTAAAGCAAAAAGTATAACGCAAAGTGCTTACATTGAGAGACTGTGAGCTCTTTTCTATACTTCCTTCATATAAAATCACATCTAAGAGAAATTTCTGAAAACTATTTTGTGATAGATTGGCAATCTACTTACGCAAGTCTTACAAAGTCATCTTGTTATTGCGAACAGCCTTGTGTGATTTTTTTAACAATCTGTAAATGACTCTTGGAACATCTGTTTCTGTGATTGTAAATCCCTATAAGAATCAGTACAAACTAATCCTGCTTTCATCAGATGTACTTCCTTTTTGTTTCAGAGATTGCTGTGCCCAGAGGGTACAATTATGGTGCCACAACACAAAAATCTAGTCCAAGGACAGAAATATTGGATATGTTTTAAGGCAAATAGGTATCCTTTCTGTACTAAAGTACTCTGCACATCCTGCTCGATGACAGCAAGGTGCCAGTCTGCCCTGACATGCTCCAGCAGTTCTGTTCCAGCCTGTTCCTGGGCTTGCAAGGGAGTCCTTACAGGACAGTCTTGCAGCTTCCATCCTCTCCATCATGATTTACTAGACAGCGTACCTCTAAGAATTTAATTTACCCAGCTTGTCAAAAAGTCCGGATTTTGGCAGAATTCAAATTACGTTCTTTTAATTCTGCCTTTGCAGCAAAGCTTTCAGTCATATCTTGGTTTTTTTATAACACGACCTCTTTCTTCATAGGCTGATTGATCACTGCACTGTTTGCCATCAGCCTAACACAATTACCTCCATAGCACTGTGGACCATTGAAAAAGGAATGCAAATTCTAGGAGAAAAGTCTTTTAAAATGATATTTATGGACAATTTGCAGTAGTGGTACAGACCCCTTCAGCAATTTTGCATATTACACTAAAAAATGTAAGAAAAATATTTTTCTTTGTCACTTTTTTCACACCCTTTAGAAGTCACCCACAAAACATTTCCCACATACACTTTTACCTCTCCTGTCCCCTTAGGTCTATATAAGCTCTTGTTTACATGGGCAAAGATGCCAGAAGAACAAATTCCTACATTCTTAATAGCATTTTTCAGTCAACAAGTCAACATTTCCTTTGCTTACTAACTTCATTGTCAAAGTCTTTGTATCTAAATTGATCTGTTTCCATTCATAACATTTTTGGTACACAAAACATCTGCCAATGGAAAAAACAGAACGGCCAAACTAAGATGGGAAGTGCAGCTTAACACTGTGTCTTTCAAAAAGATATTTGAATTCTTCACTTAAAAAGTGCTTCCTGTGAGATCAAGGATTTGACTCGGCACTCAGATCTGTAAAGCAAAAGCACTTTTAATGAAGGGTCCAGAAGAAATTCAGCCTGTAACACTGTGCTGAAGGTAACAAAACCATGACTCTTTTAAATGCTTGCACTTGTGGCATTGACTTCCCTTTTGACATGAAAACAGAAGAGAACTCCACTTACACAATCAGTTTGTTATGTCAGTGGCTGCTACCTACGGGTACATGTTGTTCCTCAGGTTTACCATTAACGTCATATAAGCCAGAAGTAGAATATGCTTCATTTACACAGTACTCCTGAGGACTATGCTTTTGTTTCCGTCTGTAGTCCTACTACAAGTTGGTTCTTGGAGTCAGTTATATAATTTATTCACATGTCACTATATATGCAAATTGTTTGCAAAAATAATAGTTGTTGTAGTAGTTACAGAAGAAGTATATGCTTGTGAATGAAGCCAAGTTCTGAAACCGAGTTCCCAGGCACTGGGTTGGGAAGGGGAATGGCTGAATTTCGAGGTGTTCTCTGCCCCTGCTGCCCTTGTAGTCAGAACCCAAACCTGCCTGAAAGCAGACACCCCCCATATCTGCCATGGTATCTGGCTGCCCAGGTATCAGGATTACACACAGCTGACGAGTACCCCGGTAACAGTTTCTTCTTGTTCAGATGAATAGTATCACTTACATGCCTATTTTCTTACGAGACAATGAGAGTTAAGAAAGATGATGCCGGGGAGTTTCAGCTTTAGCCTATGTAACCTAGATAATTTAACTCCCTCATTGACACACAATAGAAGCATCCTCACATAAAAGTCTTGTAGCAGCTTAAGAAAATGAGAAGGCAGTGCAAAAATAGGCAGGGTAACAAAAGGTACATTATATTCACTGAACAAACAGCCTGAGCAATTCCATCTCTTACCAAGTTTTAGAATACTATTTTCATTACTTCATCCAACCCTATTACTGGGCCTAATGAGATGCCTTGCTTATCTCCTCATTATGAAGGTAACAAACAGCAGAATGACCGTTTTTCCTTTAGGCATTATTGATCAGCATTGACAGTAACACCCTTTGGGTCAGGAGGAGCCCAAGCCTCAGTCCAGGACATGGAATGCAGCAGCAGCAGCAGCAGCAGCAGCACTTTTCCTCTCCTCACAGCCTAAGTGTAGGTCAGTCCTGCCTGCAGAGGTTGCTCAGTGAACAAAACATCCCAAGAGGAGAGCGTGTAGTGGAGGAGCAGTGCTAGTTCTCACAATTTAAAGGGTTGCTTAAAACAAAGCAGATGTATTTCTAAGACATGCTTTCAAACTGGATTAGTGTGTGCTCTGGGAAGAGCTGAACTCCCCAAGTACCAGCTACTTCTGTCTTGGGCTGGTATAGTAAATTCATTCCTTCTTAGGAGCAAATTTCTCATATTGAAAAGTAAATTCTATAATTTGGAGTCTTGCAAAGTACAGAATAGAACATAGTTTCATTCTTCCCTTTCTTTATCCCTGCTGTCTATCAAAGTGTGTTTTACATTGAGCATTTGACACTACACTGCCGTGACTGGAGAATTAAAAGCAATGTCCTTATTCAATGTTACTCACTGTTACACTGACATTCCCTTCCTTTCCCAGAAGTGCCTGAGCACAGGAGACAAGGCCTTTAGACTGAAATATTGCTGTGCAGCCTAAACAAGTACTCCTCTGAACAGCAGATCTGGTGAAGCCTTCCAGTTTTTTTACTAGATTTGAATCCCTTGCTCTTTTTCTTCAATGGATTTCCTGTTTAATAAGGATGACCTCTTGTCGCACAACTGGTGCTGTTAATATAAAAGATCATTCAACATTATTCATCATTTCCATGCTAAATGATGATGTGACCCTGCACATGCAAATCCTGTGTATTTGCAATTTTGACTCAATATCAAGTTCTTATCAAAAAGGCAAATTTCTATGGTGAGACACCCTTTCCTCATAGAACTTTTACAGTGAAGTCCTGGGTCTGTCCCGTGATGTGAAAGCAGCTTTGTCCAGTGCCTCAGGTAGGAATTTCAGATGACAAAAAAACTACAACACCAACCTCTTGTTCGAGTTTACTCACAAAATTAGATTTATAATCAATGCTACTATTTCATCCTTTCCCCCACATTGATAATTTAAAATGTTAAATACTTTTATACTTCTCACCAAAGTGCTACAACTGCACTTGAAGCATACAGAGTACTTGCATTGCAGGGGAAGCACTGCAGACAGAAACGACATCCTAATTTCTAAGCATCTCCTTTGACTTCTGCTACTCATTTAATACTAAATTTACCTATTAATTTCTGAGACTTGTTTCAAGTTTTCACTTTTTTTTTTTTTTACTTAGTAAACCCAGAAAATGCTGCCTCAATGCAATTCCTAGGACTTTACATTCCACACACAAAATATAGGACCTTTCAAAATTAGTCTTGTAAATAGACATAATTAAACCTGGGAAGTTATCACACAAAGCAAAGGAACAAGAACAGATATTTCCACAAAAAACAGACTCCATGAGAACTGGATCAGGCACTTACTGATCTTCCATTAGCTTCAGCAGCACAGGGCTCTGTGCTTCCTAAGAGGGAAGTGACTTACATGACTGAAATATTATGAAATATTGTGAAATTAATTTCCAGTATGAACCCAGTGACTTCCCTGGCTCACATGCTGTAGAAAGTGTTGGCACAAACACAAGGGAGTTCGGGAAAAGTGTTAGAGGATTTGTGATGAACAGGAGGCTTAAACAGTTTTAAACCAACCACACAAGATTTAACTTTAGGCTTATTATTTTTCTATGGTGTAACTTAATGGCAATTCCTCTTAATACTGGATTAAAAAGTTTAAAATAGGCAAGCCATATTCAATACCTCAGGAGGCCTACAGTAATAATACCAACTAAGCCTAATAACCCCCTAAGTCTGTGGGTCTAAGACGTTCCCCTGGCTGTTAGGTGATACCTCAGCCAAGTACTGAAAAGTCACGTTCAGGCAAATAAAGGAGTAGTTTTAGCAAACTGAGTTTAAAATGCCTGCTGTTAGCCCAAAGTGACTATAAATAAATGCTGTCAAGTTTTTATTTGATGAGCAGTGTATTCCCAGAAGGATTCCTGCCTTTTTCCCCCGCAGGCCAGGTGAGGATACAGAAGGGGGCTGTGTAATACTCAGTGCCCACATCAGGTTTCAGGCCTGCCTGGAGCCAGGCTGGGTTCAAACGCTGCAGCTGAGGAGGGGCCCTGCTGAGAATTGGCATTCACGATATTTCAAAGCAAACTGCTCCATTTGCAAAGAAGATATGAACCCTCCTCCCCTTTTCCTAACACACCTTCCTTTTAAGGTCCAGAGAGGGAAGAATTAAGAGGAGAGGGAAGAATAACATTTCAGGAATTAAATTTCAGGATCTGTTAAGAGAATTTTACATCCTTGGTTCTTCAAGTTTGACACTGCTATGCTCTGCTCCTTGCAGTTTAACCAAAATAATTCAAGTTATTCAGGCCATTCAAAGCCACCGTGGGAGCCTCTTGCCCCTGCTAACAGGCAGGTGTACGGGGCTGGCTGTGGAGCAGCACTCAAGCAGGATTACCAAGAGTTTGATTTACCATTTATTTTGACATTCTGTTGACACAACGTACACCTACACCACGGGTTCTATCCCAAACTGACAGTGAGTTGTGCTGCTCTCATACTCCACTGATTTTATTTTCAAATGATCTTCCCCCAGACCGCTCTGCCTTTGGGGAACAGCAGCAAGCAGTGGCACAGGTCATTTCCATTTCTTTGCTAAAAATCACCTGCTGCTGAGAAGGGAAGGGACAGCTGTTTAACAGCAGTAACCACTGCGGGTCTCGAAGCCGGACTTCTCCTCCCAGGCGCAAACCAGTGGAAAACCAAGCAGGACCAGGACTGCCACCTGCTGTGCAAGTTTAATTTGTGTTCTCCATCACAAAAGCGAGTAGTTTTGTGACAAAAGGTTTATTGCAGAATGCAGAAGTCCAGCCCAATTTCCCTCATTAAAAAATTCCTCTAGAGAAGAGGAGTTCGACACATTTGGCAATGGAGAAAACCGTGTGTTGAAGCACAGGTCTGTGTTCTGGTGCACACTCCGTGTCTCTATGCAGGGACAAAGAAGGTCACCCGCATCTGCCCTGTGACATTTGTTCATGTGTGTACTGTCTACAGGGCTACCGCCCAGTGCGCTCCAATTTCTGTAAAATAAATAGTCTCAAAATACCAGCTACTGGTGACATTTCAACTTGGGTTGTGAATGAATTGCACAAGAACTGTCTGTAACCCTACAGAGAATACAAACTTTGGCTAAATGCTCATCATATGAAATTGCACTCTACTGCTTGTCTGAAGGTTTCATTCCTGTTGGTTTGGATTTTGTTTTTAAAGAAAAGCAGATTTTATATAGGTACAAAGTATATTTGTACCTATAAAGCCTGGATTCCTTTACATAATTTGCAGATCATACAATTTCACAGCATTACAGAAATAGGAACAGACATGTACCAGTATTATTATGAACATTTTAAAGACTTTTAATGATAAAACTCTACCTTATTCTTCTTGTGTGGCTGAACCACTAGAGTTTTCTTTGCTTATCTAACTGGCATTCGTGCTCTTTAGACTTTTTAAATAGCAGCAAATAGATCTGAAAAACAGGAATAACCTGAAATGTTTCAAGCTGGAATAGAAGGATTTTTGTAACTTCTTTCCCCCTTTATTGGATAATTTTTTCATTTATATGCTCCTGAGCTATGTGCCCACGCTACAGTTTCTGCTTATCCCTTTTCCTCCGTTTCTAGTAGAGAAGGCTTTAAGGAAATAACTTGGCTCACCTGCTGGGTAACACACTTGAACTGAGTGTCACAGCTCTGACCGCCATCCGGGCAGGAAAAGGCTGTCACAGTTGGGATTGTGAAAGAAATCTTCCCAGCAACCAGCCAGAGGAGAAAACAAAATGCACTGAGCACTACAGAATGATGAATACCCTCAGCCAAGCTGTGAAAATGCTCACATGTACACAAGCGTGAATCCTGATAACTACAGAGAGCTCTGTGGTAAATGTTTTTAAGGTTTATGAAAGAGCCCAAGAGGGGATGAGCTGTCTGGAAATCACAGACCTAGAAAAGAAAAACTCTTTTGCCTCCCCCGTTCTATTCCTGGAAAATGTTAGTAAGCATCCACGGATGTAGGATGAATAAAGGAAACATTGACTACATGATTCATCTGAATACCAAGATGTGAACGTAAGATGAAATATTAAATCTGCATAAGATATGTATTTACTTGTTTCCTTCAAACACTGTGCTTTACATTGTCCTAAGCCTCTTATAACTACACATCAACTCCTTTCCAAAAAATGCAATCCCTACATATTTCAAGAAAACTTAATTCAAGTCATTTATCACTAAATTTCAGTTAGTGGCTGCTGCCATTGAGAGCTAGTTCCTTCCTATCCCATCTCATCAGAGAGCTATGCAACCTATTTACTCGTTCAGATCTAACATGAGAGAACACAATTTCTGCCTTTCTTTCTGCAAATATTGACCCCTTTTCCCAACATTTGTTCTCTCAAAATGCTTGGTGTGCCCAGGTCCCTGGCAAGTGACCAATGGCCACCATCACATTTGCAGAAATAGGCACATATTCTTGTTATTTAAAGTAAAACTCCCTTATAGAAGAGCATCATGTGTCATGCAGTTGCATCATTAGAATAGAAGTAGTCCAATTCATAGAATCAGAGAATGGCTTGGGTTGGAATCTCGTTCCAACACCCCTGCCAGGAATACCTTGCACTAGACCAAGTTACTCCAAGCCCCATCTAAACTGGCATTGGCCACTTCCAGGAATGGGCCATCCACTTCCAGCTTCTCTGGGCAACCTGTGCCAGGGCCTCACCACCCTCAACAATAAAGAATTCCTTCCTAAAATCTAATCTAAACCAGCTCTCTGTGAGTTTAAAGCCATTCCCCCTTGTCCTGTCACTCCATGCCCTTATCAACAGTCCCTCCCCAGCTCTCTTGTAGCCCCTTTAGGTACTGGAAGGTGTTCAAAGGTCTCTCTGGAGCCTTCTCCAACCTGGACAGCTCAAACTCTCTCAGCCTGATTAATGGTGAGTTCTTACTATTTAATTTCCTATGTGTAGAAAAGGAATCATAACAATATCTTCAAGAAAAATCCACAAAAAATTGTGCTGCTACTGAAAACAATGGCTGGTGGGTTTATTGTATTAGTTAACAGAACGTCAGAACCAGAATTTCCGAGGGTGACCAACCACTAGAGGGCTCGGAGTTCCTTACAGCCTGCTAAACAAAAGGGTTAAATAAATAAACCTTTCTGCAAGAGAGAGCTTAAACTTGACCTCTGCCTCCTGTGAGGCTCCTGCTCTTTATGAAATGCATGCAAAACCTGTGAATATACCCATTTTTCTTCACTAACTGATTAAGACAAACTCCAAAGCTATGCCTAACCATGGTCTTCACCATGGGCTGATGGGGAATCTCTGCTCCAGCTCCTGGAGCTCCTCCTCCTTCTTCACTGGCCTTGGGGTCTGCACTGGTGTTTCTCTCACACATTCCTTTCTTCCACTGTGATTGTGGGTTTTTTTTCCCTTGACTCTTAAATAGGTTATCCCAGAGGTGCTGCCACTGTCACTGGTGGGCTCGGCCTTGGCCAGCAGCTGGTTCTGCCTCCGTTGGACATGGGGGAAGCTTCTGGCAGCTCCTCACAGAAACCACCCCTGTAGCCCCCGTGCTACCAAAACCTTGCCATGCAAACCCAATACAAGGGTAAAAGAGCAGCCTTTTGGTATTTTAAAGCATCTAATTTAGTGGATTATATTCACAGAAATGTTAAAGTGTGTTTGTGATATCTGTGTGTGCTATTAAATGACAGGAGGGTCTAACAGAATCCACATTTGGCCCAGGAATCTGTGTGAAAAACGTACCCTGCCTGATCAATCTCTGTAAAGGTGAGGTATTGAACACCTCCTTCCCAAATATCACACAACATAAAAATGCACAGTGACAACACAATGAAATAATAGCCCTGACCACATACTATTCCACGATAGAATGAAATGGTAGAAATTTCATACAACTTAAATAACCAGAGATTACATCATGTTATAGTTGTCCTTTTGTGTTGTTTCTGATACTGACAATGCATTTGTTTTCATGGTGTTAATATATAGTGGTTCCCTGCCTTTGAACACCAAATGTCACCGCAAAGGCAAATTCCACCCAGAAGGTTAGAGAAGACACAGAGTTCTGAATCTCTCAGGCTGAGGTTTATAGGTAGTGACAGAGCGTCTCATAACCTGAAGTTATTTTAGTTTTTAAAACAAAGAACTTAGTCGTAACTAAAAGGGTTTTCAGTAAGTTGTCATGGATGTCAATGTGCTCAACAAACTATAGAAAAACAGAACAAAAATAGAAAGCAGACATTTTTCTCCTGGCATATCTGTGTAGATTTAGAGAAGCACATACCTCCTACGTATACCAGTCACAGCTAAAATCAACTCTCACAAACAATTAGAGAGTGAGCAAAGTGCTGTGAAGGCTGAGCTTCCAAGAGAAATTGTTTGGATGGTTCTTTGTGAAATGTCTTTTATTATACTTAGCAATAATATGGGACTAGCACTGGACACAAAACAAAGCAAATGCCTTGCAAACTGAGAAATGGCTAAACAACACAGGACACAAACACAAAAGGGAGCACTCTGAGGCATAAAATGTTTGGCTACTGATGTGTGAAAAGAGCTGCCATCTTCTTTCTGTTGGTTCTCAAGATACTTCAAGCTTAAGGAGAACATCTGGATGGAAGCTTTAATTTTCTTAAGAACACCGTTTTTCACCCTCACAAAAATACTTTTCCCCAAGTTCCAAACAACTTCAGGGAATTTCTTGACTCATTTAACGTATGAACCTACAAAGAAATGCATCCCCATTTCTCAGATGCCTCCTCCACTCGTATTGCAGATTGACTGTCCTGTTTGAACCTGTCATTTCAACAGAGAAATATTCAATGTGCAGATAAACTGTTAGCTACGATTTTCTTTATCTCAGAGCAAACCTTGTTCATTTATGATACTTCTTAATTTTTCCCTGCTTTTACATCCAACTGGTTTTGTGTCTATTAATACTGCAGCGTTTTATATAAGGCAAAAACTAAGTAAAATACTGCAAACATGACAGCAATGTGAATTAGTGAGAAGCTGGTTCACACAGTTGTCATCTAGCAAGTTTTTGTTGGTGCTTTATATAATTATTTTCAGTCCATCAGATTAAAAAACATGAAGATGTGATATGCTTTTAAAGCCTCTATTTTGAATGTTTCCAGTTGACATTTACTTATTTTTTGGTATTGTCTAGCATATGTTCTAGCTAAATTATCTGACAGGGAGAGAGATGATAGATGCAACTGCCTTTCATCTTTCTCTCAAGAAAATTCCTTGAGAGGAAATCAGCATTTACACTACTACAAGCCTTTCTTTAAATTCATAAAAAATACATGTGAGCAACTGACTCAAGAGAGGGAAGTCAGAATAACTGATGGAAGAATCTCTATGAACCCAGATTTGTAGCAAGAAGGAAAAAAACCCCAACAAAACAGCAAAATAAGAACAAAAAATGCCCCCGTGTGCTGAGTGGCTTTACTATAAATATCTGTATCCCTCTGAGCCCACTGAGGTGTCCCGTGTGGCAGCTGCATGGTGATGCTGTCCCCCTTGGGCAGGGACACCTCTCAAGGCAGCCCTGCCTGTCGGAGCTGCGGCGGGGTGAGAGCGCCCGTGTCAGACCCACGGGTGTGTTGTCTGCAGGGCCGTGGGTGCACACCCAGCTGTAGCTCCCTTCTGAGAAGCGCAGCGAGCAGCAGCGCTCCAATTATCGCAGTCTATTTCCCACGTTCATGCTCAGGAAAACAAAGCAAGTCATCAGCCTTTACCACAGCCAGGAGAGAATTGCTTGCAGTCCCGCTGCTCTCATACACGATCCTGGGTTTGATTACTTTCTGAAAAGTGGATAAAAGAAGAACTTCCCTGAGACTATAAAAATACTGCAGGAGTTAGTGGATACCCTGGGGTATCACAGTCATCCTAACAGCAAAAACCACATTGGAAATAAGGAGAGAGGAAGGATGTACGTGTATACACTTCTGAAGGTTCAAGCACAATAGGGGAGCCATTGTCCTAATTTATGAAGGAAAAGTACATTTGATTTAAATCCTGGGCTACAAGGAGTGAAACAAGAAGGCCAAGTGAAAAGAGGTAAGATGTCATTAGAAAGCCAGAGAGACTCAGGTTTGTGTTTTGCGCAGAAACAGGCCTTCTGGTTCTTTCCGTGCTTGAAATTACTTGAATATTTTAATGCCCATAGACTGCATGTGTTTCCCAGAGGCTGTTCCAAGTCTCATTCTGACTGCTCAAAGCTTATTTCAGACTGCAATTCTGTGCCCAGTGCTGTTCTTCTGACAAAAATTACAAACAAGGAGTCTCAGCCCGGCTTCCATTTTAAACCTATGAGAGTGATAAATTTGTTGCTGAGTTTGACTCCATTTGTTTCTCCAAAGGTCATCAGATCAGAGATCCTGCATGTAATGTTCATGTTCTATTATTAAAAAACCTTATAAATGAACAGCAGTACCTTGACTGGCCACCTAATCCCAACTCTGCAGACCTTTCCTGTCGCCATTCCTGATTTTCCCTTCAGTCCAGCTGCCCCCTTTCCTGCCTGTCTTAGGGAGGCAATTCTCACCCAAGGCTCACTTCTCTATCCAGACCAGGCACACAGAACTACAGTAATGGTGATTTTCAAGGCAAGGGACCAAAGCAAACTGTTGTCTCCAATGCAGAGTCAACCTGCAAGGCTGTATCCCTCAGGGCTGACTAAGAAATGTCTCACACAGGTGGGAGAAGAAGAGAGGAAATGGAAGAGTTACAAATGTAATGACGTGGGAAGGTTTTCTGCTTCAGTCCTGACTGTCACAGACTATGTGACATTAGTCAATACACAATAAATTTTGTTTCAAGTTTATTTCAACAAACAGGAATAAGAGCCTTTTCCCTGTGCTTCAGAGATGCATCAGCTCCGACAAAACCAAGCTGGTGTCAGAGGACAGTGTGGGGAATGTGCTCAGAGATCTGACAATTGCACCCAGCTCCAACCATTATCAAGCTGACAGTCCATTCCAAATGATTTTTTTTTAAACTTTCCATTAGCACCCACAATATAGCATAACTTATCCCCTAAGGCTGTGGTTCATCTGGTTTTGCATAATGCATTATGAATTATAAATAAAGGATTAATCATTCTTCCTGACACTTCAAACAATCTTGTTTTCCATCATTTAGAAGACTAATAAACTCCAAATAATTTGAATTTCTTTTATTACTTGTGCATAAAAGTGCACAATAAATTACAGCTTCACTGTTGAAGTCATTCTGCTGATGTCTTCAGCTATAGCTGTGAATACTTTATTCACCAGAAACATTTAAAATATTATTTACTTTGTTGCTCATCTAGCCTGTGGAGTTTTGTTGTTGCTTGTTGTTTTTTTTTATAAACAACTCCTATATGACAAGGGCACAGAGTTTCTAGTAAATCTACCGGTGTTACTACATACTGATGTGTACAATCACATTTCTAAAGTACAGCAGCAGAGCCTGACGCTGAGGAAATGTCTCAGTTTATATAGTTGAAGTCAAAGGATTTAAGGACATGCTTAAGCTAAGCATGTGCTTGAATGCTTTTTTTGAATCAGAATTAAGGTCTTTTAGTCCTGCTTTGAAGTCCAACTTCTGATGCTCGTTGATGATATCTATCAGGTACAAGACTTTAGGCTTTGCCTTTATGTCCAGACTCATTTAAGATGGAACTTGAAAATGATACATTAGGGAGAGACAAGACGCAGAGTTCTGCTTTACAGAGGGAGCATGAGCTGCCTTTCAATTTCATAGCTTGCCAGGGAGCAGCGACAGAGGGGCTGCCCCAGCGAGACAGCAACTGAGGGGCTGAGGGTGACCACGCAGGGACAGGGACAGTGCCCTGAGCAACAAGGGCACAGCTGCACAGCACCCAGGCGGTGGAACAGGGCTGGGATGGTGACAGGCACTGTCAAGAGTCCAGTGTTCTTTAGGGAAATGAGGGGTGTCAAGCCAGGTCCAAGGTCAGTTTGGGACAACCAGTCAACCAGTCGGGAACAGCAAGGACAGAGCTGGGGACAGAGATGCTGTCCAGCCTGGGGCTCTGGGTGCTGAAGGGCTGCTGGTGCACTCAGGGCCTGGCATTTCTTCATGGATTAGCATTGCATTTCCCTATTTTTATATTTAAAGAAGCCACTGACAGAAAAATAAATCTCATGCTAGATACAAAAGCAAACCTCAGGCTCTTGTGCAAATGTTTTGGTTACAGGAATTTATTGCTTTTAGGGAGCCATTTCTATTGACACAGGAGATACATATATTTACCATGGATCTTAGTAAGATCCAAAATTACTTAGAGAAAGGATGAGAAGAAATGGTTAATAAATAGAAAAGAGCAATGGCCTAGTGTTCAGTCAATAATACTAAATTCACAAATGCCTTTCAAAGAAGCTGAAGAAATTGAAAGAAAGAAAATGAAGGAACTGCACCTAAGCCATCCAGCAGATCAAGATCAGAGAACCAGAACTTTTGGATTTGTGTTGGATCACAATCTGAACATGAATTATCGATACTGTGCTGGGGCAGAGAAATGTCAGTTGTACCAGGATGTTCAGGTTTCTAACAGCTATGTTCCTTCTATCTAATGTGTGGAAAATCACAACAAGAAAAGAAATCAGCAGGTCACCTCATCCATTGCTATGAGCCAAAGTAGGGTGAAATAGATCAACAAAGTGCTCCAGGTTACACCTGCCTCTGGAATTATAATTGTAATGTTAATCAGCTTCCTCATACAATCAACAACAAGCCCCAACAAGCTGGCATAAGACAGCACAAGTGTGAGAGCAAATGAGTAGCAAGGGGAAGAGGAAAGGCAGGGATGATTCATACCAGGTGGCTTATACCAGTATAATGTGCTGAACTATGATGCAACTTTATCGTACTGAATGTTTTCTTTATTGTTGATTTCAAAGCATGTTTCTGAATGGGCAAAAATGTTTAAAAATGGAATTCTGTGTGTGTCCCTCCCTGCAAAATTAATAAGTATATTCTCTATTCTGTTATTTATATTGTTAATAACAAAAAGACCCAAACTGAAGACGCTCTAGAAAACCACCAACATACCCTTTCCTTTTGACAGTGAACTACTACATGCTATAAAATACTTGCTATGCAGTTTTGTACATACCTTATAAGACATTTATCCAAATCATATTTCTCTAACTTTTTAATAAAAATGACATGTAAGTGTCATAACCATTATCAAACTGACGACAGGCCCTGTGCTATCCATGAGGCCTGTTCCCTGCTGGAGGAGAACATCAAGTTGTCTGGTGTGATTTATTTTTGACAGATCCATGTTGACTGCTATTGTTACTTGGTTATCATCTAGGTGCTAATAATAGTTTGTGAGATTATTTGTCCCAGGATTTTTCCATGGATTTAAGTTAATTACCCTTAAATTGAGCTGTATTTCTCTGGCTCCAACCCCACTTTGATAACAGCAATTTACAGTTACCTCTTCTGTTTTTTCAGCATCTCACCTTCTTAATTCAGTCATTCTTCAACTGTCTTTTGATCATGTTCACAAGACTCAAACTATTTGAAAACATTCAGTTCATCTGAGTGCTCTTTATCTGTTCTTTACTTACTCTGGCCTGAGATAATTTTGTCCTCAGTGTCACCAATCCTAACTATTTGCTTGTACATGATCTTTTTTTCAAGTCTGATACAATAGAGGCAACAATCCCTTTAGCTTTCTTTATAATTTGATAATACATTTTCTTCTCTGTTGAGTAAAGGCTTAATAATTTCTCTGTCTCTTTCTTGGTACAAACACGTAAGGATAGTTCTTGATAGTTCAATGGTTTTGCAGCAATACCATTTTTAGTCTTTCTTTCTTATTCTTAGTAATTTCACCTGTTTTCTTCATATGCTTAAGGTCAACAGAGACCTCATGATGGGGTCAAGCTAAGCTTACTGTTATTTCTCTCTTACTCACAACTGGGATAAATGTGCCCTTTGAATTATTTTCTGAAGCAGCATTCCCTTTCTGAACTCATTTCTTTAGACTTCCTTCCTATGAGGTCTTAACTATTGATTACTTAAGTCTTTGGCTTTCATGACATCTGTTTTTGTTTATCTCTTCTCTTTCTTTTCTTTTCTATGGACAACAAACTGTCATTTTACAAATGCTCCCTTTTTTGTGAGGAAAATGCTGCCCACTTTCACATTTTCATCAAGTTACTCCTGACTGGCAGTCTCCAAAAAAAACCCACCCCACAACAACCTCAAACCACCCAACCAATCCCTCATATTCTTGTGGCTAGGCCATATTCTAAAGAAATCACTGCATCTGAGGTACCAACACCTGACAACGTATTGCTGTTCTTACAAAAGAGGGTTTTCATGTCACCAAAGAAGTTCAGGAAAGAAGTCTGAGAAGCTGACACTGACACAGACACTGCCAAAGGTGAGAGACTGAATGAAATGCAGAGGCAAGATATAAAACTGCCTGGGATTCCAGCAGCAGAATGTCTTCTTGTATGGGAATGAGGGAATAGAAAGGGACATATCTGTTCCAGGTCACACATGGCAGCAGATAATCCAGCTGGTAGAGCCCTGAGAGAAAATATTCTGTGCTTATCTTTGTGAGCAGTAATCCCGTGTTTTAGAAATAGAGGAAGAAAAGAACTGCCAAATATTAGTGGTAGTGCTGAGCTCCTTGTTTTGAGTATCCAGGCTGTGAGACAGGTTGGTGCAGCAGGGGTGTGTGTGCTGCAGGTATGTGTGTGCCCAGTTAACGGGGGAGGTTTGTGCTGCAGCTTTAGATCAGCAGTAGGTGATTTAATGAACCAGCAGTGACTGAGAAAAGAGAATTTTGTAGAATTCTTATCAAGCTCTAATTGTGGATGGGAGCCTGTGAAGACCTCAGAAAAGCCTGGTGGGACATCTTCTGTCCCCAAAAAGGAATAATTTCTACCACAACAGAATGGCATTCACATACTGCCTCCAGCTTTACAGACCAGTTGCTGCTGCCCCTCTGTATGGTAATCACTTTGACTCAGCCAGTATAGATATCTGACCAAATTTTTTTCAATCTTATTTGTGGAATTAAGCTTTATTTTCAATTAAACAGGCTCAACAGCTCAACAACTCAACAGTGCAGTCCTGCAGAGACAGGCAGCCCTGTTGTAATGATCAGGATGGGGTGAGTGATGTGCTGCGTGCAGGGTATGTGAAGTAAAATCTGTAGGATAAGTCAAGTCTCAGGGGATGCCCATCGCTCTAATTGCCTCCACAACATCTCCTTAAACCCACTACTCTACCCAGGTCTCCACTGACCTTTTCCTTGCAGAGCTACATATTTCAGAGCTACAAATACAGAGCTACATATTTGCAGTTGCAACTGCTTCCCAAAGCCACAAAGCAGGACCCAAACCTGCTCTCCACTGGCCCCCACCTCGGCTGGGCACCCACGGCAGTAAACTGTGTACACACAAAGACAAGCGGGACCTGTGCTCTGTGCACAGCACTGGGCACACCTGGCTGCAGGTACCTGTGCATGGGCACACCTGGCTGCAGGTACCTGTG
>VWZG01006785.1:1692377-1800071 GCA_013396735.1 Grallaria varia
CGCTGTAGATACCTGTGCATGGGCACACCTGGCTGCAGGTACCTGTGTACAGTACCGGGCACACCTGGCTGCAGGTACCTGTGCACGGTACCGGGCACACCTGGCTGCAGGTACCTGTGCATGGGCACACCTGGCTGTAGGTACCTGTGCACGGGCACACCTGGCTGCAGGTACCTGTGCATGGGCACACCTGGCTGCAGGTACCTGTGCATGGGCACACCTGGCTGCAGGTACTTGCCGGCGTCCAGACCGGGGCTGTGCTGGAGCCCCACTGGAGTCTGGAGGTGGAGCCCCGCTCGGATGTGGCCTTTGCTGCGCGGGCCGCTGCTGTTCCTCGGCCGACCCACACCTGCTGCGATGGCACTGGAAAAACCCGTTTATGGAGCTGGCGCCGCTGCCGAGCGGGTCGGTGAACGGCACGGCGGGGACGGGCGAGCAGAACAGAGCCGAGCCCGCTCCTTCCCTCCCTCCCTCCGGCCGGCGACAGGGACGGGGCGAGCAGCGGGCGGCTGCGGGGGCTGGCTGCGGTAGGGACGAGGAGAGAGGAGCAGCCCCGCTTCCGAAAGCAGAGGCAACAGGCGGGCGAGAGGCGAGGCCGGCGGGAGGGAGGCGGGCGCAGCCGAGGCGGAGGGAGGAGCGGGCGGGCGCGGCCAATTCGGGGGAACACGTCCATTTTTCGGCGTGAGTCAGGCACGTCGGTGGGGTGATGCTGCGGCGCCGGGCAGGGGCCGGGCCAGCGGCGGGGAGCGGCCCGCCCGCTCGGGCCCGGAGTCTCGGCCGTGCCGCCGCTGCCGCCGAGCCGAGCGGTGCTTCCTCCTTGTCGTGCCTCGCCATGGCCGGGGGCGCGGGGCCTGCCGCTCCCTGACACCCGCCAGCCCACCCGCGGAGGTACCGCGCCCTCACCGCACCGGGGGATGCGGGGATCGGGGGATGCGGGGGCGTGGGGACCGGGCGGAGGGAGGGGCAGGTCACGCTGCGGGGAAGGGCAGCCCCGCGCGGTGGGGAAGGGAAGAGGAGGGTCCTGGGGCCGGGGGTCCGGAGCTCACACGCTCCGTGCAGCTGCGGCCTCTCCGTCCCCACAGGCTGCGGCGAGCGGGACTCCTGCGAGCATCCGAAGGCAGAGCGGAGAACTGCCCGTGCCCCGGGCGGAGCTGCCCCTTCTCCTGAAGCCCGGGAAGGAAGGACTGCAAAGGGAACGTCTGGGCGTTTCATGTTTCGTCAGCCCGGCAGGATTTTGGCTTTGATTCCGTCTTGCTCCTACCTGTTCCTGGAGAAGAGGCACCGTCCCGCCATGTCTCGCTACAGCCTCCACAACCTCCTGGACTGGCTGTACGGGGGGGTGGACCCCAGCTTTGCGGGCAATGGAGGCCCCGAGTGCGCTGCCTTCCTCTCCGGGCAGCAGCGCCTGCTGGAGACTTTGGTCTTCCTCAGCGTGGGCATCGTGGAGATCCTGCTGGCCCTGGGGAAGCTCCGGCAGCTGCACGTCAAGGAGCTGGAGAATCTGCTGCAGCAGCCCCAGGCTAAGAAGGAGAGCTTGGGCAAGAACGTGCTGCTGGTGCTGCTCTGCCTCATCTTTGGGCTGGAGGTGGGGTTCAAGTTCGCCACCAGGACTGTCATTTACCTCCTGAATCCCTGCCATGTGGTCACCATGATGCAGGTAAGGCTTGTGCACCTGGAATTTGGCTTTTGGGGTATACCTGCAAGGCAATGTTTTCCCGTAGTTGGTTTGTGGACCTGAAGTGCATAGCAAAAGTACAAACGCCAAGAATTGGTATAAACATTTTAAAAGGTTTTAGTCAGTTGAAGTGAAATCTATCCAAAAACCAAGTCAGATGAAAAGGTGAAGTTATAGTAATGTCCAAATCTCTGGCTGAAAATGCAATCAATTGAGGCTTTCTCACCACTTGCTTTCACCTGATCCTTGTTTCCACTGACAGTAGTGTTAAAATTTGCACCACAGCTAATGAGAACAGGATTATTGCAAAAGCAGTTGTGTAATTCATGTGCAACTTTCTCAAGCAAGGGACTTCTATGGGTGTGAACATATTTTGTGAAGGTGTTGGAGGAACAAATTATTCATTGTTTAGACAATCCTGGTTTACCTTTCTAATCTTAGAAGCTGAGCAGTAAGGAAAGGGGTGTTACCTGTGTCACATACATGGGGTGAACAAAGTGATCTGGCCAAATACCTGAGGATAAACCATGTGTTTTCATGACGTGTGGTGTGGTTGTTGATGTGTAAAAATGTGCCCTTTGTGTTGATTTCAAAATAGTGGCTACATAGATAAACAGTTACTGAAGTGGGATATCTAAAGCTTATAAGCTGTGTTTGTTGATAGTCCTGTAGATGTACTGAACTGTCAGTTCCACTGAGCTCGGTAAGGAGTGTGGGAGACATCAAAAATATTATTATTTTGTGTAACTTTGCTAGTGTTGTGCCCTCAGCACTGGACACTTTAGAAAATGCAAGCTCAAGAATTAACAGAAGAATGGCAAAAAGGCTTTCATAAAAGCTGGCATGATAACATCTGTCTAAGGTCAGTAAAATCTTATCATTGCCTTTCTTGGTGTCCCATTGCAGGATGCAGAGTGACGTGGGCTGAATCAGACCAGGCCATTTGTTAGATTCACACCTGGAGATCATTTCCTAACAGGAAGGGAAACCTCTTTTCTGGTTGTACCAGAGATTTGAGGGAGATGAGTATTATTTCAAGAGGGGTAAAACAAGCTGTTACAGCAATTCTAAAGACCTTTACAGCAATTAATGTACAGTTCCGGAACTTAATGAGTAGGTTATGTAAATGCCTAGGCCATGATGCAATGCTTGCTGAGTAGTTACAGCACAGGACACTTCCTTCCTGTGAGGGGGTAACGACTGCTGTACAATTGGTCAGTGTTGGGACTCAAGTTATGCAATGAGTGTGTAGAAATAACTAAAATGAAGTTACACAGCCACACTCCATTTCTAGGAAATACTCACTGATAGCTGGGAAATTTTCCTAGTGGCTCTCTGGAGAAGAGGTGAGGATGTGTTAGCAGTAGGATTTGAAAGTTTAGTTGTCTTTGTGATGTGATGTTATCATATTCAGTAAAACCCTTGCACAGCCCTGGGGGAGCAAGTGCTGTGCACTTCTTGCTCTCCTGCAGGGAGATGGAGATGTAACCTCTGTAGTCAGGCATGGGCAGTTCTGAATCTCTTTTTGACCAATTGTGAAGCTTTCAAAAATAATCCTATGCTAATTACTCATTTGAAATGGTGTTCCAACATTTATGAAAAGGTATGTCAGCAAAACGCAGAAGTCATGCCCTTTACCTCAAGAAGATGTATTAGAAATAGACTTGGTCTTAATGTAGAGAATGAAAATAATAGCAAAAAACAAGAGCTTTCAGCGGAGAAACCAGGTTAGATGCAAAGGTAGTCAGTGACTTCCATAAGCAGACGGGTAATAGATAGTTGGAATCTTCCAAGTGTTTTTTTATGGCCTGAATATCTGGAAGGCAACAGGTTGACAAGGTGAAATACATGAAAATACAATTTATCCTTCACTTCTGTTCTTGCAGTAGTTTATACATAATTCTGGTACTGTGTCTAAGTAATAGGATGAACAAAGCAGGAGGTGAAGAAATGAAACCTACTACAACAATCAAGATCACTTCAAAGGGAAGCCAACAGTAGCTGTTGTTAAAGGTCTCTTCTTTCACTCTATATCTCTTTTCATTTTCTTCAGCTGAGACTGTTTCACCTCAGCAACAAAGGCTCTGGGCTCTGCGCCAAAATATTTGGAAGTGGAAATTATCTTTCAAAATACTGCTCTTAAAAGACCTAAGACTGAAATGAGATCAAAATAAAATGGAAGTTAGATTTGTGGTGCATTTGGCCAGACAAAACTGAGTAATTTTATGGCTAGTGAGTTCTACAGGTGAATCTGTTTTGATCAGGTATCTAATTTCTGCCTGTCATGCCAATCTGTGTTCAAATCAAATCTTTTCAGAAGTGGAAAGAACTATCTTAGTTGTGTCACTGTGAGGAGAATATAATGTAATGCACATATTTAACTGCCTGAAGAGTTGTCATGGTTAATCAGTTTCGGAGAATTTGTTGCTGCCCTGTCACCTGGCTGAATTAGCCAGAAATGGTGATACTCATTTCCAGCCCTGCTCTGGGTTTTGGCTTCCTGCGTAGCTTTTGATGGAAGAAGGGTACTTCTTCACCAGTATCGTAAATGCAGCATCACTGAGAGATAAATACTTCAACTCTTAAAAATGTTATATATATTTTATAACAAAGGTGAATGGACACTTACTTGGTTTCTCTGCCAGCTGTTGGACGGGGTTGGTTTGTGCAGTACAATGTTTAGGTAGTATTTGGTGTAGCAAGGGGAGATGTCTATGGCTGAACTTTCCCTACATAAAACAGTCTTTCTGAAAATTATTTGAATACCTCTGTTTAAAAAAAAAACCCTTACAAACCACTTTGTTTTTAGGACTGGGAATATAACTGAACCAGTGCTGCTGCTGTAGACCTGAGGGTATCCTAAAAGGGGAATATTAAATCCGTAAACCTATTGGCCTTTGCGCAGTAGGGAAAAAAATCTGCATGTGTTTAAGGAACCAGCTGTCATGTTTTTGAAACATTAATCCTTTCTAATATTTTGGGAGACATAATTGTGGTATTGAAGTTCACTGCGTGTGGGAGGATTCCCTCAATAGCCAATTACAGCACTATTGATTTCTTCGCAGGTTTTGTGAAGGAGACTTTTAGCAGCAGAGCCAGAGTGTGCTTGTAGAGAAGTGTCTGCGTAAGTGTTGTCGCCCTGTGTATGAGCATCGGAACGCCTACAGCATTGCTTTAGTGTCGTGGAAGGATTTCATGCTTTGCAATGTCAAAACCAATGATATCGAACCAATTTTCTGTATCTGTTCTGTTTTCTTTAAACTATACATTTTTCAACTTTTCAGTCATAAGGCCTGTATTCATGTAGCAGTTCTTCAGCTTCAGTGGAGGAGCAGTTAGAATTTCCATCAAAAACTTGTTCTCCATCATTTGCTCCTGTACCCCCAGTCTGTAATTTCTGACACACCTTTTTCAAGGTGTTAATCACAATCAAGGTAACTTAATGAAAATGTGGAAACACAGGTGTCTTTTGATGTCCTTTAGAACACCCAGCTGGAGTTAACAGGCAATTAAGATTAAGTTTAGACAAATATAACCCAGGAGCCAGAGCTAAAATTGGTCCATATTACAAAAGAGAAATTCATGACAAAAAAGAAGTAAGGGAAAAGCCATCTATGGCAGAGGTTGTGGGTAACAGTGGTAGGGTGAAGTGATCTCAAAAGGTCCTTTCCAACCTTAATGATTATCTGATAACTTGAATTTTAGTTTTGTGAAGCTGATAGTTTTAATTAGGTTTCCTGAACTGTTGCCAAGATCTTCAGTTGTGAACACTGAAGGTTATAAGTAACTAGTCTGTAGAAACCAGAAGTGTGTGTGAAAGTTTCTGCCACTTGCCTAAACAAGGTTTCCGTAAACGTGTGCTCTGTAATCCTAAAATGGTAGGTACAGCTATTCCTTCTCTTAAACTGTTATAAGTTTTCAACTTGATTTTTGTATTCCTTTGCCTTCTTCTAGAATAGTGACTTAATACCAATCTGTAAAATAAGCTTTGTAGTTTTATTTTACTTATTTTGCTATAGGAAGAGTTTTGCAAGAGTCATTTCTCACTGGTAAATCCTCAGCTGGTCAGTTGTAATTCTCTTCCAATTCTACACTGAATTACTGCAATTCAGACAGGTAAGGACTGACATTTGTCTGGATTAAAGAAACTGTGTTTGCAGGAAGCACTTGTTTTGCTGGATTATTACTTAAAGTGATCTATTTAGGCAAAGAGAAGTAAACTGAAGGGGAAGTGATAGGCAGAAAGAAGTAGAGGGGAGTCTGGTTTCATCCAGTGATCATGATCTGATGGTTGCATAACTAAAACCTGTGCTAAGTGCATCTGCAGTTCAGTAAATACCAAATCCTGTGTTCATTATTTCCAGTTCTGGCTTCTTTAGAGACCTGGATCATTTCTGTCTTCTGCAAAAGAGGTTACTGTGTTTTTGGAAACAATGGGCTGTTCTCAGAACTCATGTAATGATCATAGTGTGATTGAATTCTGCATAATTTGGGACTATGTCTCAAAATATAATTACTTCCTCCTTTTTTTATTTTAATTTGTGTACACGGTTCTTGAATGTTTTGTAATATTTGGATGAATTCAGTTAAATTGTGTGGTTTTCTATATTCTGTCTCTTCAAAACCTTGAATTAAAAGTAAAGGGTCATTCACATCCTGTTATTTTGGTGTGACCATGAAGAAGCTTTGATTACAAAAATTTGGTAAGTTTTTTTAGGAATGATGATGAATACTGCTATTGAGGTGCATAAGCAAGTTTAATGAATTACTCAGTTTTTAAAGGGTAGCTGTATTCTAAGTTGAGGATGTTTTTCAGTGGCTCTGGTTTTTGGATTGTATTTGGGTTGTTGGGCAAGATGTAGAGCAGCAAAGGCAAAAATTTCCTGCAAATGTATATACTTTTTTCTAAATGTAAGTCTCTAAATGTGGGCTTCTAAATCTCACTTCTTGTACATGGGCATGTATCCCTAATCTGATTTTCGTGTGTGTGTGAATCTCCTACATTCCAAAGCCTGGTGCTTGTGTTATAAAAATTACCTCAGAAGACAGGACTCCGTTTCAGGAGATATGATAAAACTCAAATTTAGTACAATTTGGTAAGGATTGTAAAAAATTATTTGAGAACAGTGATGCTCCAGATGTTAGTCTGGCTTTCAGAACATCAGTTTAATCTGTCCCTGGTTCTGAGAACTGACACTGTTTTCCTAATTGTTACAATTTGGTTTTGAGCAATGATTTTGTTGTGTTTAAAAAACACTGTCGACTGAAGTTTAGAGGCTTTCCTGATATTGTAATTAGTGTAATTATTTATTGAGCTCAGGAAAAGCTTTTCTGTGGTAGTTTTAACACTGTATATACTTTGTTTCACCATTGTTTCCTTTTAGTAAATCCTAGAATACAGGAGAGAAATGGAGAAATATTACCATGAGGCAAAGCAAGGATTCCTATTCAGCAATAATAGTAGTTTTTAATTTAGTGCGAAAAGGATAGCAAATGTGTCTTAAGGCTGTGTTTAATGATTTTCTTTGCTTCAGGAGGTTATGGTTCAGCTATTTTAATTTAAACAAGGTTTGCCCAGTGATGCTTTATCCTGAGCTGAAAATGTGCCCTTTAGTCCAGGTGACAGGGACCATGGGAATATATCATGGTGCTGGAGAATGTTCTAGCTGAGGAATTGGAGTCTAAAGCTTTGTTTTGAAGTGGCCACAGTTTGGAAATGCTGCTGTGCCTGAGGCTCCAATGCATTCTTAGGTAATTCTCTCCTTTATTCTGGATATTCTTAGTAAAAAAGAATATAAAAAGTGGGGAGTTGACACGAGGTAATCTTGCTCTCTAAACGGGAGTAGGAACTGCATGATTGGAAACTGGCTGAAAAAACTTAGCTTTCCCTGACCCCAAATATTTACACTGAGGGTTATCATCTAAAGGCCACTAGATGAAGGATTAGGTAACCAGATATTGGTTTGTTTTGATGAGGTCACAGATTTAAAGCAAGTATTAAAAGTGTGACATGTAGTTTGAGCAACATGTTGGGGAGAGACAGGCTCCTTTACATTTTTTTCCTCTTCTGTTTGTTTTGGGGTTTTTTTTGGTGTTTGTTTTGGGTTTTTTTGTTTGTTTGGTTTTTGAGAATGGAGCTATTAATAATCATGTCAATGTGCTATCCAGTGTTATAATGTGTCACTGTTGGCTGAAACATTTTCAGGATGGATTTTTTTATTCTTTTATCCTGTTTGGCAGTTTCACACACCATTCCATGCAGGTTGTTCGCTGATAACTTAAACTGATGTTTCAGGAGTAGCTGCCTGAAGCCTTTGGGAACCTCAGCGGAGCCGTGGACTAAACCAGCAGCAGTAACCATATGGAACACCTTATAAATTCCAGGGACTGGGATGCCTTTCACCTCCTGACTTCCAGTCTAGGAAGCCCTTCTGTGCTGTCTCTTGCCCTGCTGTAAATGTTTACCCTCCCTGTCACAGCTGATGAGTTTTACTGCAGGGGTTGGACATTCCCTGCAGCAATTTGAACCATGTTGATGTTCATCACAACATGTTGCGAACCACGAATTTGGAGCCTGCAAAGAGTGTAATGGGGCTCATGTTTCTGGTGACACTTTCTCAGGGCTTTAGATTGATGTAGTGAGGATTTATGTTTATTCAGCTAGCCAAGTAATTAGTGTCAAGCGAATTTAATTGTTTGTGTTGTAATACTTGGTTATTGAAATGCCAACTTAAATTATCAGGACTATGGTGTTGTATGCCTTAACTTTTTATGGATTGTGTTTGTGTTTCTTTGGCAAAAATTTGCTACAGTAAGACTATTAGATATTTATTATCCTGCTGTTTTTAAGGATGACAAGTTTCTGTTGTAAAGTCCTACAAATGAAGAGATTCTGAACTGTGACAAGAAGAGTATTGATGACTTGAGGCAGAGTAGAGCAGGACTTTGCTATGATGATTTTGCTGCTGTAGGAAACTGATATGGAGCATCATGCTCAGGAGGAAGAAGTAACAAAAGTGAATATATATGACTGCACAGAAAAATCTCATTGTGAGCTCATGCGAGCTCCTGCAGTGTCACTGACAGATTTAGATGCAAGTTAATTGAATTTACACTGACTTTAGATCCTTAAGAAATTGGAAATTTTTTTAATTCAACCTTGTTCTTTTACCCCAGGTAAGTTCTTGATTGTCAGGTTTTGTTAAAGCACTGGTTTAAGAATGGGAAATGAAGTATCCCACTAGTAGTGGAGGGCTGGTGCAGGTAATGGTTAGGGGGAAAGGAAAAGTACCTTCAGTGATCTCTGAAATACTGATTCCTAAGATGTGATAACTAAAGCCAATGCGCTTAGAGAAAGACCTGAGTCATATGTTAATAATTAATCCTAAAATGTGAGAAGTCTAGTAATCTTTTACCTAAGACTCTAAACGGAAAGGAGGTGAGTATAGGTTTATCCATTTAAAAACTGAGCCTGTGGGAGGGGAGACTACTCCAGAATGTCCCAATGAACATATGTAATTTACAGTACATTAGACCGTAGAGGATGGAAGCTGCTCAGCTTGCTACAGCTCATCCATCCCTGGGTAGAGCTGGGAAGCTGAAAGCAGGGACAGGCAGCCTGTGCTCCCAGAGTCTGGTTTGTATAACACAGATACTTTTATTGTAGTGTTTGTTCATGCTCTGCCAGCAGTGTGGCTTTGAGTCCTGAGTATCCTTAAAGCTAGATTAGCAATGCCACAGTACACATTAATCCCTACACCTGTGTGACAGCTGCAGTAAGGCAGCTCTGATTTTAGGCTGAAATGTTAAATACATTCTGCTTGCTGTTATTTAGCAATTGGAGTGTAACATCTTTTTCAGATTTGGCACTCTGAACTTGTCAAACCACAGTTAGGAGTTCAAATTACCTTTTTAGAGGCAAATGATGGCTTATAAGGGATGGGGCTGAACTGATAGTTTTTACAGAAATTGATACTGAGTCAAAGCTGTAAGGTGGAGTTGTTAAACCATCACTTTGTGGTAAGTGATAGAATGATCGTTTTGAACTTAGTTTATTAACTTCAAAATTAATTTTAAAGTCTTTTACGTCTCTTACATTGTCCATCTTCTTGAATATTTCTTGCCTTGTTGTGTGGGAAAATGGTTTGTTTTCATAAGTACAGTAAAGGGCACTTAACCCTGCCACTCTCAGATAAGTGTACTGTATCTTAGCCTTGAAAGCATACATTTTAATCTCTTCTGCTCTGGAGAGTACTTTGATACAGCTAAGAGTGTGAAAATTTTTATTTCAGTGCAGATTGACCAAACCCTGTCTCTGTTTTTTTTTTTTTTTTTTTTTTTTTTTCAAATTCATTGCCATTTTGGAGTAATCCAGTTGCCATGAATTTTTCACATTGCTCTGAATGTTGCCAGTAGAAATTAAAATCTAACCTCTTAAAGTTTGCATTCTGAAATAGCCTACTAAACCTATCAATTTAGGACCTGGTTAAGAGACCATGGCTGGATTGTTTGAAAAGAAAGATGTGTTTCCAGTGTGCTGCAAGGAGATAAATCAACCAGGCGGCTCAGGGTGGTGAGTTGAAAGGGAAATGAGATCCCTGCCGTGTGGGTGAGGAGCAGGGACTGTGCTTGGCCTCTGCCAGGAGCTCCTCAGACATCTCCGAGTGTTCCCATTGACCCCACGAGTGCTGCTTCGTGTGATGGTGCATCTGGAATGGTTGGAGTTGCGCGACTCATTCTGTTCTTCCCCGCTACCTTTTGAATTGTCTTTTGTCTCTTTGGTCTGTGATCAAACAAGATGATCTTTGTTGTGGGGGTTCCTGTCTCAGCTGGCACAAGAGCAGCTTTTCCTGGCAAGTTCCGACTGTGCTCTGTGCCTCGGTGTGCTGACTGAAAATGAGCGCCATCAAAACGCTTTTGAGGGGAGCTCTCATGTGTCGTGTTTTGTAGACATTTGGAATGTTCTGGAATAACCTCAAAGCCAACTCATAGGACGGGGCAAAAACCCCAGTGAGCTCTCCCTATTTAGCTCATGGAGCGGGGCAATAACATTCAGTTCGCAGATATTTGAAGAGGTATTTTTCTTTAGTTCAGAGGCAGTATTGCTGTTACATCTCTTTTGAACAAAAGATTGTGCAATATCTTTGAGAAAAGCTCTTGAGATTTTTACTCATCTTGATTTTCAAAGTGTTGATTCCTAAAACTAGCGGTGAAACGTGGCATGCCAACATGTCGAAGAAATTAGGAAGTGTTAGACAAAGGAGAAAACTTGCAGCTGAGAGCTGAAGCATTGGAGGATCTCTTCTGTAATCTTAAGGTTTTAACATAAACATTCTAGTTATGATACTTCTTCTGTCATAAAAAATGGAAGTCAGGCTTATTTTCTGAAAGAGCCCTCATAATGGAGGGATTTGCATGCTTAAAAATGTTAAATATTTATTTTTTTCCCCTCATCAGTTCCTGAAACTGTTTCTTTCAGTAGAGTTGAAGTAAAAATAAGCAGCTGTGAATCTTGTTCTGTCTCCATGGTAGTGCAGTGTTTTAAATCAGTATGTCCATCTCAGTCTTTGTAGCAGTGCCATCTCTTTTAAATATGGGCTGCTTTTTCTCCTCAGCACTGAGGTTCAGAGTGTACAGACATGTATTGTAGCTTTTCCTCTACCACGTAGTGGTTGGAGCACTCTGCTGTGTGTTAGGAAAAAAAAAAGTCTGGTCTGTTTAAGACATTTCTGATTTGATTATTTTTGTGCATATAAAGAAACGGTCAATCTTCACGTTTGGTTGTTGTTTTTTTTAAGACTTAGGAAGTAAAAAAGTTCTATATTGGAAGAGCAGAATTTGTTTCATAGCAGTATTCACTATGCTTCAAAAGTAACATGTATCTTCTGTCAGATTTCTGAATTTAAGGAAATCATAAAATAATCTAAAAAATAATTTAAAACTCTAGATGAACTAGTGAGACTCTAAATATCATAACTCCTTTTGCTAACACGCAACATAGTGTTTAAGAAGTTTGACTAATGCATGCAAGTAGCATGTGAAAAAGTAGTTTAATATTACAGGAGATATGTGGAAGATACTTACTGTCTCCAAAGAAGGGAAAATACAGCCCACAATTTAAGAAACTTTAGTTAGTAAAGAAAGTTTATTGCAAAAATATGCAATGATGGAGTAATGAAGCACACTAAGTGTTAGTCACCTCCCAGAAGTCGTGTGGGTCATATGTGCAGGGTGTTATACATGAGCCTCTCATGAGATTCTTCTGGCATGGACTTTTTTTTCCCCTCTCCCTTAACACAGAAAAACATCCATTAATGAATTCTCATCATGCATCTGCTATGTTCTCTTCCTTCTTAACCTGCACTAACGAGTTGAAATTGCTTGCTTTTTAAATGCAAGACTTCAGAGTAACTCGGGCTGGATTTTGACAGTGTTCACTAAGAGAACATCTTGAGGTACATTCTATTAAATTTAATTGCTGCCTCTCTTGCTGTGCCTTTATTAGTTGTGTGACTTGGGGAGAGCTGTTCCCGCATGTGTGGTGTTCTAAGCTGTTACTGAGACTGACCTGAATTGAAGGTACAAATGTCTGTATATTAAAAACTTGACCTGGAATGAAAATACCTGTGTGTTCATTTGTATGGTAATGACAGGAAGCCCCTTTTATACACAAGGACTCAGCAGTATGATCCAGATTTCAAGGCTCCTGCTGTTGCTGCCGCAGGTACATGATCTGGTGGTGATTCATCTGTGTCCATCAGAGGCCTCTTTCCAGCCCTGCAACACTTCAGAGAAGTTTGGTGGGTTGTCTAATCTGGCATCCCCAAAGCAGGCATGTTCTCACCTGAGGTGATGGAATGATCACTTGGGTTCTAGGTTGGCAGTGAAATAATGTATTGTGACTTTATTTCAGTAACAGCAGTAAAAAGGTGTGATCCATATTTTTCTGAAATACTTACTGGACAGTAAGCCAGTCTCTTCTTAGCAGTAGTGGACAATATTAAAAAGGGAAAAAAAAGAATTTTTATTGCTGAATCTCGTCATATCTAGAGTGAGACTTGCTGATACGAAGTTTAAGTTGCTGTGTGAAACTTTGGACTGCAATATGAAAGGATGATGCTTGTCCTCTGAATTTAGATGGGGCATTTTAGCAGATCAGCAAAACTTTATTCCATAAAAACTTAGATTAGGTGCTGTTTTTGATAGGAGTGTGGCCTGAAGAGAAAAACAAACGTGCTGCTCCCATTGTATTCAGTTACTTTGTCTGGCTAATAATTGGAGACTTTTACAGTAGTTTACAAATTCTTCAGTGAGTGTGGTAATGGATGTATGTAAGGGTGACTGCTAAGCTTACACACAGAGCAGATACTGTGGCAGCCTTATTTTGGGAAGTCTTAGGGGGCTGTTACAGACAATGTCTGGTGTAGGATACTGGAGAGCTGGGTCTGGCACTGCTGAAGGGAAGGGCAGTGGTGTTGTTACAGAGGCTGGTCATTAGCACAGCAAGGACCTTACCGTGATTGAGGGTTAAGGGAGCTGCTGTAGAAAATGATTGGTAATACTGTAATCTGCTTTTTGGGAGACCTTTCATAATGCCAATAACAGGGTAGAATTTGGCGTGTTTGTTAGGCACTGAACCCTTGGTGCTGCTCATACTGCTTAAATACTTCTATATGTGGGTAATGAGAGACCTTTTAATTTTTTCAAGACTTTTAGCCTTTCCTAGCTCTGCTGTAAAACAGTTCTGGTTAAAAATGATTTGTGACATACAGAACTGGGTAGGAAAGATTTAGAAAATGGAATCTAAATGAGGTTGTATCATTAATTTAAATTTGTTTCTAACATTTCAGATTTTTCTTCTTGCCTGTCCCCCGTGTTGGACTGCAATGATTCTCTTCAGGTAATACCTCTGTCTACTTTATTAATGTATTTTAGAAGTTAAAAGTTGCTTAAGTCGTGAAATATTAAGTTTTATGACCAGTTGGAAATGCATATTGGTTGGATTGAAAAACGACAACTTGAAAAGGGTCAGGGTTTAAATGTTGGTCCCCCTGCCCTTGGTGTTTCTGTATTGGTGGGTTTGGCCTCACTTATGAACATGAATTAGCTCAGTCACGGAGGAGTTAATGCAGAGTAATGAATGAGCTGCTGTAATTTGTGTCATGGGCCTTGTACCTTTTCATTATTCTCAGTAAAAATTAGTAACTGGGCCTCGTTGAAGGCCATATATACAATATGGGTCTAATTTTAAAATTGTGGATAGGTAAAGTTGAATAGGTAAAGCAAATTCTTGCTCACCTGGGTACGTCTCAAACCTATGCAGTCTCTTCTAAAATATTGTATATTCCTGCTAACTTTGGGAACCACAGGAGGCTCTAATGGGCTACAGCAGCAGAGTCCAGTGAGCAGCCAAGGGGTGCAATTAGTGGTGGTGTGGGGAAGGTCAGAGGACTTCCCAGGCACAGTGGTAGTTGGGAATGGCTGTAATTCCCACCCTGACATTGAATTGGACTTTTTTTTTGTGTGTGTGCTTGTGTGTTTTTTGTCCTAGTCTTGGAATTTACTGGAAAAATGATGCTGGGGGAACACCTCATACTGTCTGTCTGCAGCTTTTCCCTCTTGTTCCTTATTTGTGCAGGGATTGTAGAGATCCCATGTTAACATCTCCATCCTGGAGAGGGCAAAAAGTATGTCTGGTGCCCAGGAAGTCTTTGCAGAAGACCAATTGTAGAGAAGAGGCTGCAATGTGTTTTTTTTCAGTTTGAGCATTCCTGTTTTCTGATTCCCTGAGAACATACAAGTTATGTTTGAAAAACTGTTTTAAAATTGTAATACTTTCCCAATTACTTCTGAATTCCTAAATTCTTAACAGTTTATGACAGATAGTTGTTCAGTGGTTGGAGACAGTTTACCCTTTGTATTTTATATAAAGTAGACTGAAACAGTTCTGATACTGTTTTTCTCTTCCTGTGATGCAACAGTGGTTCAAAAAAAGATGGCTGAAAGCTGCATAAAATACTGTATTATAATATTACTTTCCTGCCTTATGCTTTGCTTAGGACTTGCTGTTGCATTTTGATAAATGTAATTCTTTTATTTAAGGGACTTTTTTCAAGTTCCTGAAGCTTTACTGTGAATCTGTACATTCATAGAGTTAAGCAGGATAAAATGCCTTTATCAAATATGCTATTTTAAGCTCTGGAAGACAAATGAACAGCAGAATTCCAACTGTCTAGCAGCTTGCATCATGAACAGGATTATGGACAGTTGAGGCTTTCTAGGAATCCAAAGCTTATTATAGAAAGCAGTCCTACTTTAGGAAATTCTTTAAGTGTGTATTTCAAGATACGTTTTTGTCCTGGTTATTGCATTTAACAGTGTCCTATTATTGCACTTAACAGTGACTTTACTAAAATTCAAGCCTGAAGTATTTTTTTAAGTGTCTTGCTACCTTTTATTGAAGAGTTGCTACACAAAATAAGTGAAAACATTGCATTTTATTCCATGAAAATAGTATCCCATCTTTTTTCCAAGGTTGCAGATGCATATGCTGAACGGGGCCCTGTTGGCACTGCTGTTTCCTGTTGTTAATACCCGCCTGGTGAGTGTACTGTGCTTTTCCTCCTCCTTTTTAATTTATTTCTAAAAGCTTTACTTTGGAAAGATGTTGGAGCTTTGCTTTCTTTGGCCTCTTAAAGTTTATTTTACCAGGCTGTAGATTCCTGGTACAGGTCGTTATAATGGAGCCAAAATACCAGTCTTGGGTTTTTGGGTGTTTATAACCCGGTGTGAGGAGCCAACACTGCTGTATTCTGAGTGCCAGTCCCATCCTGGCTGTTGAAGGACAGAAAACTTAATGCTTTGAAAGAGGCTTTCATGGGTTAACTTTGTGGTGTATGGTCAAAATTCAGTTTCAGGCTTTTCAGATTCTATGTAAATGTAAGATTCCTCTGGCCTAGAAAATGCCAAATGTTGTTCTTGGCTGTCATCCCCTCTCTCCCAAGATTAGGCACAGCAGGTTTCTTTTTTTCCCATCTAAGTTTTCAAATCAGCTATAAAACTCGAGTCTCTTGTCCATATAGCACATGAATTAATATTAATAAAATTGTTGTAGACTTCAGACTCCATTGCAAATCTTGTTAGTGGCTCTCCATTTGCAAATCTTAACTGTCTAAATAAGATTAAGTATAAACTTCAGGTTATGTGCAGTTTGCCATTATGTTTTACTAAAGCTCAATACTGTGAAGGGGCATCAAATGAATAAAACAATTGGGTTTTTTTTCTGATAACTCCTTTTATTTTGTATTTAAAACCATCTAGTTTTCAAGTAAATGTAGCCTCAAGCATGATAAAATTATTTTTCTTTGTACTCTTTGAAGGATGAAATGTTGAAGTATTTAACAACTCAGTAGCTTTTATTTTCTCTGTCATGATCATAGATCTCATTCATATTAGGGCAGTAGCGATCAAACAAAAAGGATGCAAACTACTCATAAAATCCTCTCCATAATTAGGAACGCAAGAGCCAAAGGATAATGTCCAAGAGCAAATATTTTTGGAATAAATACAACTTTGGATATTTTTGGCCTAACAGCTGCTTGCTAGGCTTTTCTCTTTTCAATGTTTCTTCTGGCACAAGATAATGTGGATGATGTCGAATGCTGCTGCTTTGACCCAGATTCTCTTGTGGCAGACAGACATTCTGCTCCACAGCTGTCATTGTAGTTGTTTACACTGACATTGTCCTGAAAGCAGGGTGTCTCTGAAAACTTAGTAGGAATTAAAAAAAAAAATCCTCAATAACTTTATCTGAGCTGTCTGCTCTGCTTTATAGTATTTAAGTGACAAACTTTAGGTTGCCGAGAGTTGGTGTCTCAACTTGAAATTTCAGTTCTGATACTTTGTCATGTTCTCATGTGTTTCATACAGACATAACTAAGTATATAACATTTTTGTAAATAGCTGTAATAGATAGTGTGTGGCACAAAGAGCCTGAAAAGTTGGTCACCTAACCCAGCGTGGGGAGGGAGATGGGCTGGGGCAGAGAGAGCTCTGAGGTCAGTGGAGCTGGAAAGAGCGACTGTGCCAAATGGATGCATTGCTTTAAGGGCTGAAATGCCTCTCTGATGCCTTCCAGAGTGTAAAATGGGTTTTGTCCTTGTGAATTATTTGATATGCAGTTGGACGTTGTCCTGTGCTATGTATTTCACTGTCCTCAGCTGCCATTGTCCTAAACCTCCCTCCTCCACGTGATGGTTTGGTGCCTTGCAGGTGGCAGATGATGGTGTTGAGCTGTGGCCTGTGTTCGGAGAGAGCTGCTAATTTAGCAGGTTCAGCAGGAGGCACCCGCATAGTGGCTGAGAAGTTGTGTGTCATTAGGGAGGTGAAAGCGGCGAGATGCAGGAAAAAATATTAGATATATGCAGTTTTACTTGTCCTTACCAAAAACCTGAAAGGGGCAAAAGGCAGGAGATAGAGAATCGTTGCTTCACCAGCTGAGAGATGGCTTAGTGGATTATCAGGGTTTTATTTCTAAGTGTTAACCTGGTCAAAGCAATTTGCACAACACCCCTTACAACATTTTGTGGCACAGGCTGTTGGGTTATGTATTTTTGCTACCAATTACGTTACTTAATGCATTGTAAGTATTCTTTTTGTATAGATGCTTCAGTGTTAAATTATCCTGAAAAAGAAGTTTGTCAAAGCTTCTGGCATAATTTCATGGTTTCAGTTTTCCTGCAATGCATCTGTTAATTTTTTTAGAACCCCAATCATTTAAAAACTATTCTTAGATAGTAGTCTATTGCTAGTGGAAATGGAGAGTTGAAATATTCACTGAAACTACAGAAGAAAGTTTCTACCTTCTGTTGTTTTAACCTTTCAGTTAATCTATGCTTGTTAAGAATCTTGTTGGACTATAATGGGTACCTGGGATAGTTCCAAACAAACACAGCCCGAAAGATGAGGTCAGTCTGTTGTTTTCTTTCCAGGAAAATATTTTCCTGCCTTGGCATGATCCTGAGGTGCCAACAATTAACAGACTTGAGCAACAGATGCATCCACTTGTATTTATTTGGCATCTAAATACTCCAGTTAGCTCCATTATTTATGACGTGCTGATGGAATTAAATTTTGTGCTTTGGAAAAGGCTTGGATAGAGATAAAATTGCTTCTTTTTCAGTCAGCTTCTTCAAATCTTATTCAGAATTCACAAAATAGTATTGTTAGTTCTTATCATTCTTTCAGAAATAAAGGGTATTTTAATGTTCTCTCATGATTTTGTCCCTTTCTCATGATGTGAATAATTCTTTGTCAGTATTAACTATTCACATTGATAACATCTTTTGTGGCCCTTAAGGAAATAAGAAGATGCTAAGGGAATCAGCTGGTTAGGCTCCCAAGTGGGATCCTAGAAAGGTGTAAGAGGATATACAAGAGTAGAAAGATGTGATTTAACTCTGTATTTATGTTACATGGAACACAGTGTAGGTCCTGATTCACTTAACTGCCACAAAGACTCCAAGTGTTTGGAGAGTAACTGGATTTGTTTGAGCCTTCATGTTGCATTAATCAAATTTTAAGGGAAACTCTTCCTACTGGTTTAAGAGTGGGATGTGTGTGTTGCCTTTTTTTTTTTTTTTTTTTTTTGCAAGCTGATGTCCTGAAAATGTTGATATAGATAAAGTGAAAAACAGGACATGTCCCAAAGGTGTTGACTTGTTGTCTCTGCTGACATGTCTGAGATGGTGCAGTTTTAATGTTTCCAGAAGCTGCTATATTCTATTATTAGAACTATTTGGCCTGAGAGGGACACGTTCTAAATCTGTGTTAGGAGCAGAATCGCACTCTGGGCAGGACTTTTGAGTGCATTCCATGCACACATTGCCTGCTATGTTGCTGTTGATTGTTAAAGTAGTAATTCATTGTACTAACCAGTTTGCCTGAAATGCCTGTGCACAGTGAAATGGCACCCTAAGTCATCTCTAAACTGGCTTTATGTGACTGGCACAAGAGAGAACAGTGGAAACAGTTGCGGGCTGTTGAGAGATGGTGCTTTGGGTGATAAAGCCCAGGTTGGTGCATCTTTGGGCAGTTATCTGTGCTGGTGCATTACATTGGCAGGAGTGTGTTATTGATTTCCTGGTCATGTCTAAGAGCCTGGCTGGCACAGTGCAACATCTGGTGTTTACTGGACTATGTGTTGGATGTGCTGCAGAAAGGACCAGAATCTGGGAGTTGGATTCTTTCTGTTCCTCTTCTGCCCCACTCTGCAGCATCTGTAAGAGTGATGGAGGAAGTGCTCTTGCACAGCACATTGTCTGTGCCAATGTACAAGTAATTAGCAGAGGGAGGGGTACTACTTTCAGAATACAGAGCAAAGTGTTAACCTGCTCGCCCACTGAAATCCAGCTGCTGTGTCTAAGTGGGTTTAAACTAAAGTGATGTTATGTCCTTACTGTTTGGGGGAAAACTCCCATCTGAATATCTGTCTCCACTTTTCTGCAGTCTTGAAGGGATTCTTCTAAAGATCTGTTCAGTCAATGGAAAGACCTCCTTGCTCCCTTTGGGCAGTAGCCGAGGTCAGTGCTCAGACAACTGCTGTTCATGGTGGTGACTCTTCACACTCGGACATGCAAGGGTGAGCTCTAAGTCCTCCTGGTAGTTCCTCGTGTCCATGGTCTCCCAAGCACTGTAAGCAACTGCTGGGAGTTCAGCTAAACTGGAACTGTCAGTCATTTACCTGTTCTGGGGTGGAGCTCTACTACCTGCTCACTGTTCTTGGTACTTTTCAGGGGCACTTTAGCATGTCTCCAGGGAATGGGGCACTTTTGAATCTGTGTCCTACCAGACTGATGTGGGGACTAGGTGCACTCCTCTCCCTGGAGGAAAAAACCACCACTGATTTGTTTGGTTTTTTGGTTTTTTTAATGGAAACTTAATTACAAAGTATAAAAAGTGAATAGTCTGAACATTTAATTCCAGAGTACTTTGTTAGTGTGTTTTGATCCTCTGTGTGTCAGGAATTGTATATGTCAGTATTAGTTTGGTGTGTTTTGAAACACACATGAGTTTATACCACTATTAAAACTTGTGAATGGATGAAGCAGATTTTCTTTGCCACACGTAAGAATCTTTAAAGGAGGAAACCTTATTGTGTTGAGTAACAGAGTAACTTGTCCCCTGGGTTCCTTTACACTGTTAAGGGAGCCTAAAAAGTAAGCTAGTATAAGAAATAGTACTTTTTCCTGTTGTCTTATACCATTGGTTGTTTTAAGGCTCTGAGTAAGGGAAACAAGAGGAAACGCAGAAAGAGTGATGCTGGCAGCTGGTATGGGAGACTGGAATTTAGTGCAAAAAACCCGCAGCAAATAAAATGACAATTAATACACAGAGTTCAGATAGGTCTGTCTTGGTAACAAATATCCAGTGATTGTGAATCTCTCTGGGGACAGGTGGGGCTGAAGCAATGCACCATGAACATCATTGATTCATTATGCTGGACTTCCACAGGGGCATCTGACAGGAGGGGACAAGTATCAAGGCCTGTGAAGAAGGCCCACTTTGCAGATCATTGGAGATTGGGTTTAAATAATATGTGGCCCTCGTGGGTGCCTATGGTCAAATGTTATTGGGGGGACTAATCCAAGATTTTGACTTACTTTGTTCTGCGAGTAACTGTTGCTTTGATATGTTTAATTTCTCAAACTTTACCGCTTGGTGAAGCTCTTACTTGTTTTCACGAAGACACAAAGACATTCTTTAAATCCCAGTTTGATGGGTGATCCCTTGAGCCTTGTCTTCACTACAGTTTCTCTTCCCATGTAAAAGGTGCCTCTCTATCTGTGAATCTTTTACTGATAAAGCATTTTCTAGAGAAGGCATTTAGATACAAGTGAGCCAGTTGGTCAGTACAACTTTATAGTTACTCTGTTGTGTTTCTTTTTCTGTTTGTTGTAGCCTGGCTGTGTAACCTGAGTGCTTGGTTGTACAGAGACTCTGCAGCAGGAAATGCCATTTGCATGGTCAGCCTGGCTTCAGAACAAGTAATCTCTTACAGTGGGGAAAAAGATGTTTTGTTTACACACAAAAAAAATATTGTCAACACTTCTGCAGCGTAACAACTGTCCCTCTGTTCTGAGGAGTGTCCTGAGTGCAGTGCAGTGTAACAGATCCTCACAACTCCAGTGTGGAAGCCCTTAGGAAACCACGGATAAACAGAGAATGCTCCTTGGCAGGAGTGCCTGCCTCACGTTGTGGTGTTTATAGCAGGAGCCATTGTTTCTGAAGTGGGAGAGGTACAGCTCTTTCTCCCCTTAGGGAAACTGCTTTAGCCCCTTCCCAAGTGAGATTTTATTCCCTCACTTTGTTCCCTGTGCCCTTCAACAAGGGACAACAGGAAAGGTTCAGATTCAGGAAACCTCATAACTTCCAAGTTCTTGCTTTGGCATACTTTTACATTGCTTGGGTTTATATTTTGATACAGAATACCTGGGATAAAATAACCCAACAGATTGTATGGAAGGGTTTTTTGGGTACAGTTAGCTGCACTTTCAAGGCAGCAAGAGCTTAATGTCGGCTCTTTGTCAATAAACATAGATGATAAAATGAGCTGAATGCATTGACATGGGTCATAAGAAGAATGGTTCCTTGTAACTGGATTGTTAGTGATGAGAAAAATACTTACAAATATTTTCCTTTTTCCACAGCTTCCGTTTGAAATGGAAATTTATTATATCCAGCATGTGATGCTTTATGTTGTGCCCATCTATCTGCTGCAGAAAGGAGGTAGGTTGACAATTTACTCCATATGGATTGAATTGGTCCATACAATGAAAAAACTGTGCTTGCTAGATACCACCAGTTTTATTCTTACCTTTTTTTTAACCTTACATTCACTTCTGCTGTAATAGTTCAGTAAGTCTGGGAATCCCAAATTGCTCCCTTGGGCAGTGAGTGTTCCAGTTGTGGGTACTCAGAAGGGAGTGCAGTGTGTTTTCAGCTGGTGTGATGCTCTGCTCCCCTCTAGCGGCCACATGCCTCTGGCTGCATTTTTGAGCAGAGAGAAATTGTTTCATTCAGGAAATAAAAGGTGGTAATTTATGGTCCGGATGTTCACTAGCCTTTAATGAAAACCCTGATGATGTGATATACAGCAATGGGATGCAGTTTAGAGAATGCTCAGAATAAGCAGAGTCAGCTTCTTCCGTTCTGTTGAATATGTTGTGTTTTATACCAGCAGTGACTTGCAATCCTTCACCCTTATTTCACTGTAACCTTTGTGTTATAATGACCTTATTGCACTGTAACCTGCTGAGTGAAACTAAAGAAAAACGATTCAAAGGAAAGAGGAAAGTGTCATGTGTCAAATGATGATTCTATTTCTTTCTCTTATCAGAGATGTGTGACAGCCACATTTGATTTTAATCCATCCTTGACATCCTTAAATTCTGGCAAATAATGCTGAAGTGAAATGTAGTTGTAGAAGTTACACAAACTCCCAGCCTTTGCAGGAGAAGTGAGGGGAGCTGGGGGAGAAAGTGTAAGCAGCCGTAGAGACACTGTAGGCAGTGACAAACCAGTCTCTTGTGATGTCAGTACATCATCTGGTGGCCTTGAGGTTCCCATCTGACATCACTTTGACATGTATGTCCTTTGCCTTAAGGTTTGGCCTTGGATGTCACTTGATGTGTTCCTCTAAGTTTCAGTTGTTTTGATTGGCTTTTTGCTCATTTTGCAGTAGAGGTTGTCAGGGTTCTTCAGGCTCTGGGGCTGACAGGACTGCGTTTGCGGTTCGAAGGGTTTGGTGTTGTCACCCTGGTTCAGTTTTCTGAACTCCTGTCCTGTATCAATTTACAGGTATTTGCTGCCATCTAATGTTGATGTTATGGCAGTGAAATTGCTGAAAGAACTTTGTTGGCTAAATCTATCAATGGAGATTTCTCCAGGTTGTGTAACTGGTAACTGTTCCATTTCTTCTGCACTCGACTCCTTGTCACCTGAGTGACTGCAATTTGTTAACCTTCCTGAACTCCTGCATTAGTTATGGTGTCCCAGGTGACCTAATGTATGATTTTTGGTGGAAAAATTACTCAACCTAAAAACATTCGTTAGCATTTTGTCATTTCACTAGCACCTCTGTTTAAGTACCTTCTGAGCAGATCACAGAGGCCTTGATCCAAAGTATACCTTGGGAAAATTGCTTTTTTCATCACTGACATTGATCAGCATGCAGCTCAATTTCTGTATTGTAAATAGAAATTTCCAACAGTGAATCTATGAATTATGTTTGAGAGAAGTAATTGAAGGGTAGAAAATTGAAAAAATGAAAGGAATGGATTGTATATGGAAAACTATACTGCTTCAGTTTTATTGGACATCTGTCTATATTACTGATGGGCTTAATAGGATCTCAACACTTCTCAAAGGCAGGGTGAGCAGAACACACAAAGGAAGGTGAGTTTGAAGCTCAGTCCGCACAGAACTGCCTGCCCAAGTATGCTGACATGCTAATCAGGTATCACACCACTCATGCACACACATTCAGCTCCCTGTTGAAGTGTTTCCTTTTTGAAAGGAAGTTGGGTGACAGTAAGCAAGGGCTGTAATAATTTCTCTTCAGTGTCTTCCTGCCATTCATTAGTGGTGCAGACAGGTCATGCTGCATTGGCAGCATCCCCTTCATGTCCCTCCTGACCTGTAAGTGTGGGGGTTTCACCACACTTATCAGCACATGGGTGAGAGACTTTTAGAACTCGGCCCTCGGTGTTACACAGTAAACTCACTGATGCTCAAGGACATATTCCCTCCGGGGCATTAAGGCCTCCTTCTCTCTTCCTTTCCCCCCTGTACTGAGTGATTATAAATTTCCATACTTCCCTTTCTTAGCATATCTTCTTTCCAAGTGCATTTATGCATGTGCACATACACACCTGTGCCAGGCTAGACTAAATAAATGCTTGTGCACTGTGGCTCCTGTCTCTTGGCCGCACTGAGGCTCTCCTGCAGGGCGGATGCAGTGTGGATGTAACAGGCCAGCACAGAAGATTCCTAACTCGAGGCAGTTCTCACAGGAGGTGTATCTGCAGTTGGCACTCCTGTTTTTCTGGATGAATCTCACCTTGTGCCACCTGTGATTGCTGCCCAGAATTACAGTATGTACCTGGCAGGACAGAGCATTCCAGAAACAGCCAGATGGGCTGAACCAGTCCTGTAGCTCTCTGTTTGTTGTTGTCGTCCTTACGGAGTGAGACCCTCGCTTCCCTCAGCTATTGCTACGGTGCATTAACCTGACCTTCTGAGATCAAGGTGTTAGTGGTGTTCAGGACAGCTTAGCTTTTAACTTTATACTCTTAGGATAATGAAAAAAAAATAAATCTAGCTTGCAGTGCATCAGCCTGAGACTCACAGTTCCTGTCATGGTGTCTAAGCTGCTTTGGTCAGGTTTTCAGATGGACTTGACAAGCCTGGTTGTGCACCTTATTTCAGAAGTTCAAGTCCTACTGAAGTTTAATCAAAGTGGAATTATTTCCTCAGAGCAGCGAGCAAATGACTCTGTTCCCCAACAGACTGCAGTGAGGGTTAATGTATAGCAGCTGCCTGTCAGTGGAGCTCAGAGATGACCTGTGTGTTTTGGGATCGCCAGCCTTACTTAGCTGACTTAAGAACTTCAGCCGGCGGAGGAGGGTGTTGGGGTGTTTCCGGATCGTGCCGCTGGAGCGCCGGGGGGGCTGCGCTGAGGGGCTGCGGCCGCCAGAGGGCGCCGCGAGAGCCCCGCAACCCCCGCGCCGGCGGGGAAGGGCCGCGGGGGGACGGGGTGTGGGGCGGAAACCCTCCTTTGAGCCAAACCCCACAGTCATGGCCTTGAAGATTCGGGACAGGCCTCTGATCTGGCCCTGTGTGTTTTGGACAGACTTAGACACCCTAAATAATTGTTCGCTGGCAGCAAAGTCAGAATTTTCTTCTGAGGCAAGCGCTGTGTCTTTATAAGCCATGACCAACCAGGCTCTCTGACTGGAGCCCTAAAGCCTTTTACTTTGTTGATCCAAGAGTCTTCAAAAGTGGCATCGAAAGAGATAAGTTCTGTGGCGTTGTCTCAAAGTCAGTAGAAGCTGGTGATTTATTTTTCCCCTTTTTCCCCCTCACGGAGAAGGAATGCCCCGGTCGGCGGGGCTCGGGGCAGTGCAGTGTGCCTGGCCTGAGGAGGAGCCGGGCTCCTTGGGCATGGAGAGCACGGACACCCAGGACAGCCCAAAGGGTCATTTTCCCCGTGGCTGTAAACTAGGAAAGTGCAATTAAAGCAGGGAGGGGGTCTAAGTTTGTGGTTTCCATCGGCTGTTAGGACTTGCTGGAGAGAGTGGGGGGATTACCACGTCACACCTTTTGTCAGCTGCTTTTCCACCTTGTGACACTTCCCTGTGTTTAGCTGGATCTACCCTTCGCTTTTTAAAGGGGTCATAAAGCAGGCTTTATGATACACCTTGGTAGTAATCCAGGAAAAGTATCACTTTATAATTGGATATACTTCAATAATAATAAATCTAGTTTATCTCCATCCTCATTGAAATACTTGATAATGTAACAGCTCTTTCACTGAATCTCTTAATTACTTGGAGACCTGTCGACCCTTATGTATTATTCCCCTGCTCTTCTGCTGGCAGTTCCATGTTCCTATTGCAGCTTCTCTCTACCTGCTGCATCCCATGTATTAGACATAAATGTCTGCTTTGCTGTCCAACGGTGCTTGTTCTGTGGCACTCTGAGCAGCAGGGTGGCTGTGTGCTGGCTCTTGTAGCTTGATCATTCCAGGACAATCCTATTTGATGATTTAAGAGGGGTGGAGAGGAAAAGGAGGGGACATGTCTGTTCTGTCACCCTCTGAGCTTTACACACTGGGCAGGTACAGTTTGTTTGAAAAATGAAATCTCCCCCTAGGAGATGGAGAAATTTAGAAGGGCAGGTACCAGTATCTGACAGAACTGTTACTGTCTGAAGGAAGTGGAAGAACTGCTTGTGGTTCCTGAGAGGAGCAGGTAGCATAAGATCCCCATCTGAGCTAGTTCTGAGGAGAGGAGCTGGCACTGAGGGGAAAACAGAAACCTCCTCCATAAGGGAGTATTTTGAAATCTACACATGGAAGTCAGAACAGCTGTAGGGGAAACAGTGGATTTTCAGGATCATCCTCTTGAGAACATTTTTTTCCTATCTTCCCCTGGATAGAAAGTTTGGTCTCTAGGCTAGCTCAATAGGCCATACAATCAGAAGTAACCCTTTGTTCAGGGGAAATAAAATGAAAATCAATTTGCCCTCACATCTTTATAAGCTTGAAAATGGTAGAATTGTAATAGTTGCTGTAAGTTTTGGATTAAGCAGGTCTTCTCGTGAGACTACTGAAGGAGACTGTGCAGTGCTGGAAAACTCATAAAGCTCTATCAAATGTAGTGGGAATGGAAACCAAGACACTAAAGAGCTTATTTAAAATCCTACTAAATTAAAAACTTGTGCTATATTTAGGTTCTAATTCTCCAATTCAAACAGAGGAGTAATTTTCTCCTGCGTTATCCTTTCACAGAATTACAAAAGGAGTATCACTTTCTATTAAATTGCATTCAAATTTTTACAAGCCTATGTATTGAGTATTTTAGATAAAAATAATAGTTCATAAGAACACTTGAGATAGCACAAGACATTGGGGGGTTGGAGAGCGGTATAAAAGAAATGGAGTCTCTTTGTTGATCTTGTTTTTTTTTAAGCCATGCTTCCATTTCCTAGATGGCAAAATGAACAACTTGGCATGTTCAAGGTCAACAACATCTTGTTGCAGAAGCAGATAAAGAATGCCAAGCTCTTTGCTCTATATGGAATCAGTGCTATGGATGTTTAATTTAAACTGAAATATCCACTGCCATGCTATTTCAACACAGGAGCACACACACAGCCTACCAAGATGACCCTGATTCAGAGTGGTCTCAACTGTCTGGGGCATCATGAGTGTTTCTAGGAATGAACTCAGTGCTCATTTAAGCACTTTTGTAAGTGCTTAAGGTCTAAGAATTGCCCATGATCCTTAGTAAATAGAGAGTGAAACTCTCTGCTGCTGCCTGTGGAAGTTGATTTCCTATGCAGGCAGCAGTAGCTTTTGCCAAAGCCAGCACAGGCCCTTGAAACAGCCACTCAGCTGGGTCTCAGTTTTCCTGTCTGTGTCTCTCTGTTAACAGAGTGTGCACTATGGAAAGTTGACCACACTACTCCATTAAACAGCCATCTGTTGAATAGCAGGACTGTAGAGTAATAAAATCTATAGTGGTTATTTATCTAATGCGAAATGTACAGAAAATATTTCAGGTTTGAATTTAAAATTAGTTTCCCAAAGCACACTTGGGCATCTAGAGCACTGTGAAATGCTTTCCTGTGGAGGTCAGTGTTTCCTTTTCGTCCTTTGATTTCCAAATAATGCTGCTGCTGCTGCAAATCACACAATTATTTTCAGGATTCCAGAGTCTAACAAGGAGGTACTTTTCTATTACAAAGCAAGACCAAAAATCTGTAGAGACCTAGAGTTGCTGATGTATGTTTTGAAAAGTCTTGCAATTGAGGGAGGATGTAGCAGAGTGAAACTCTTGGCTGACGGAGCCTGAACAGCTCTCTGGAGGGACCTCTGAAACACGATTCCCTGACTAGATTGAAGCTGGGCATGAGAAGCCTGGATTCAAAGCCAAATTATGCCATGGATCCATGTTATCTTCTTGTGCAATTTCCTTAGTCTTTGAATGACTGCTCTCACCCTCCATTCTTGTTTCATAGCTGGGTTCACTGTCTGTTTTGGTGTTTATGCCCTACCTGCACCGTAAATCACTGGGATATGGAGGTCTGTCTATTTTAGCTTTCCTACCACCAGGCTTTGTCAAATACTTTTGAAATAACACAGGCAACTGCCAACAGAGGAGTTCACGTGAAACTTAATTTGATTTAGCACTGCTCAGCCAGTTTCCAGGAGCTGCTTTGATGCCTTATTTAAATTTTATGTTGTGTTCTGTATCTAGGTTAAACATGCACCTAGAACTGCAAAGACAGTATAAATAAATCTTGCAAGTCAAACAGGGTTTTCTTTACAGCTGAGAAAGGAGCACAAAGTTTCTGTAAAGCTTGACCAGGTCACCTAAAGTTGGTGCAGCCAAAAATAGAGCCATGATCTCCTGCACTCTGACACCAAGGCTGGTTCCTCCTTCTCTTGTTCTCTGTAATGAAAAACCATATTCAAAGTAGTGTCAAGTATCTGATGTTTTCAGGCTGTGGAGTTTAATGAATATTGTTATTTAAGTAAAGATTTTCTAAATAGGATGCCAGCTCTTGGCTCGTACTTGCCAAATGCATTCCAAGAATTACTGTTGTGGATTTTTTCCCTTTACTTGTAGAACTCGAAGTTATTAATGGACTTTTACCTTTGGATTTTGCAGTTCAGACAGTTCTGATGTTCACCTTCCCACTGGATAAGGAATCTCACAAGCTGCCTTATGCTTTCCAAGTAGCTTCTGTGCTCCTGTTTGTCACGGTTTCACCAAGTCGCAGCTTGCTCAGTGAGACATGGCGTGCAGTTGTACCTTGGGTAATTACACTGTGCAGTTCCTTGTTAAAGCCAGGCAGGGATGTGTGGGGTGCAGATGAGCTGCTGCCACTCAGACATGCAGTCAGTGCATTGGCAGCAGAGCACTTGTGGTCTAGCCATGGATAGATGTGTAGTTTTAGACAACAGTGTGTTGGGAACTTTGAATTTGTGGCATTCACAAAATGCTGTTTAACTGAACTTATTTCCAGTGCTACTGAAAAATCAATCTGAACTGGCATGATGAGTACAAACTATGCAGAATAGAACTTTAAAAGGGCAACAGATTGAGACAGTGTTCCTCTAGAGACCTGAAACATGAAAAGGGATGCACCATTACATGGTGATGTGGTAACAGCAGTTACTTGTATTTATCTACATATGCCATACGTAGGCATATTCATAGCAGTGTGGTTCTGGTGGGTTCTGTGGTAGCTGAACTCTGCGTGAGGAGTTATGTGAGTTCCCAGTAGCCTTGTAGAGTGCATGCTGAAGTCTGTAATTACTTCCTGGCAATTACTGAACATGCCAGCAAAGGCTGGTATCAATATTGCACTCCGTGCTGTAAAGCTGTCCTTTGAGTGCAGGATACACCTCCCAATATTTAATAATATCTAATGGATCAAAGAGCAGATAAAGGCAGATAAAAATTGCCAGTGTATTTTTATAATCCTCTGAAACTCTTACAGCAGCTGAGCAGCATGACATTGTGCATCTTTCTTTTGTGTTCTGAGGTTATTAAAATCATAAGGAAAGTATTATAATTTTCCCACATATCTTACACTGACACTTTCATGTCTGCTAGTATAAGTCTTGAGACCTCTCTAAACTGGTTTTGTTCTCACCATGTGAAATTTGAATATTTAATTCCTAACATAGTCATATTTATGAGTACTTTTATTAGATCTGATTTCCTTGGTACATTCTAGACCAGGGAACATTGTGTTTTATCATTAAATAGACAAAATCTGGTTTCAGGAGGAGAGAGAAAGGTGGGATTAAAATCATATCTGCTATTTCATTTGAAAGGAAAAAGTATTTTACAGTATCTGTGATACCTACTGATTATAAAACTGTTTGTAGTGTATATCAGAAAATATCTCCACAGCAGTTTTCATTTAAAAGCACAGCCTGTCGTAAATGGATTGACTACTTTATAGAGCTTTTCTGTTCCTTGGCATTATTGGTGCAAGTTCCTTTTCAGCAGTTGTTAAACAACCATAAAATTAGGAAATGGCAATGCTGTGCTCTAATATAGTGCTGTGCAGGACCTGCTGCTGCTTAAGTCAGTCCTTTGAAGTAAGAGTCCCTGCAAGAAGCAGGTGTTTAAGTATAAATAACCTGATTTCTTGAAGATTCATTGTACACTATTACTGTATTTTAAAATCATGTAGTACTTCTGTGGTAGAAGGAAGAATGAGGTAAAAATCACTGGTGTTGGTGAAAAATAGGCAAGTTTAATGAGGCAACATATTGTACATTTTTCTGCTGGACCAGAAGGAGAGAAGAAGCTGATCAGGATGCTCCAGGTAAGAAATAAAGCTCTCAAATATTAATTACTGTAATGGTATTGAGTAGGTTATCAGCTCACACCAGATGCCCTGACATCCACAGAGCAGGAGAGAGGATTATTGTTGAGTGTTTGATGGACACAGCAATGCAGCTGAATACTAATGTATTCCTTTCTTTTCAAGGTATCTACACTCCAGAACCACTCTGCAATTTCTGGTGGGCTCTTTTATCCACAGGGTTTATGTTTGTGTATCATTTTAGCATCTTGCAGATTCTGGGATTGGTAAGTAAACACAGGTTAATAAATGGATAGTTTGCAAGTACATTCAAAGTAAAAACACTGACTAGTTTCTTTCACAGTGTCCAGATCTACCTGGATAAGAACTTGCATGCAAATTTTTGATAAGCCTACTTGTATGCAAATTGCATGTTCTAAGGAGCATTTGTATCTCCCATCGCACAGGTATTAGTAAAATATTTCATAGATTGGTTATGTACCTGCATAAATGCATCTATTAAATGCACAATTAAATTTGGATCTGCTTTCTTTCTGAAAGCTGCCCTACTTGTGTTGAGCAGAAGTGTCACCTAAACATTTTTGATTATTATGGTAACTTTAAAATGACTGTTTTAGGTGTCTGAATCAGTGCAACACAAAAAAATAAATTGTTAATTTATAAATCTGTTGTCACTTCCTCAGGTTACAGAAGTGAATTTGAACAACATGTTGTGCCCAGCTGTCTCAGATCCTTTTTATGGGCGCTGGTATCGAATCTGGGCCTCTGGACATCAGACTGTGATGACCATGACTCATGGGAAGCTTGTAATCCTACTGTTTTACAGTGCTGTCCCCACCTTTAAATGTAGCATGGACTTGCTTAGACTCCCAGCTAAGAAAATAGACTGAAATTTCTCCCCATGGAGTCGTCCCTACAGGAAGCAGAGATACCTATACTGGAAAACAGAGAGGAGGGATGAGAGGACAATGGCTTTATACTTCTCCCCACAGTTTATTGCCTCAAAAACACCTCTGAAATCAAGTGAGGTCTTTTTTTACCTGCTATTTCTCACTGCCTATTGCCAATGGCAAAATTAGTGGCCTTATTCTGGGACAGGTTTGTGTTTTATACATTTTGTATAGATTACAGTAGAATCTTGCTAAGCCACCATTTAAAATTAGGCCAGAACCTGTCCACATTCCAGCAAAGAGAGTGGCAGTGCTACCTCCTTTTGACTTCTGTCTAATGGAAAATAGGTACACTTGTATCATGGGATAGGAAATAATGCTGCATTGCAACACTCCACTGATGTGAAGTTGAACCACATTATCCTGGCTTAACTCTTAGAACTTGAATGTTCCAGAACGGTCACAGGACACAATACACAGTCTACCAGTTGTAAGGGCAAAGCAGTGAGGTTCTACTGTATTTTCTTTAAGCTGGTTGAACATATCGGGGAACAAGAACTCATTCAAAAAATACTTTCTGTGTGTTTTGAAATCAACTACTCAATTCCTAAGCTGCTGTGGAGAAATATCTATCTTAACAAAGTCCCATCATATCTTGATGCTTTGGAGATGCTTTTATTTGGGCAAGTGGAAAAAAATCATGTTGAAATAATTTCAAAAGACCACATTATGTATGAGCCTGACTTTGAACAAAATGTTTTTCACTTAGCTTAGACTGGAGAAGGAGTGGAGTTACGAAGTCCATTTTAAAGATCAGAGTTGGTTGTTTTTTGTTTTTTTTCTTAGTAGCTTTTGAAACATTCCTGCCCTGAGTAGACTGGTTAGAAAAGGAACAAAATGAAACTCTGTTCTCTCCCTACAGCTCTAATACATTCTGTATACTGATTTTAAAATACAGTATAAAAAGGAATGTCAAATCAGTGCAGGCCTCTACTGAAAAGAACATGTTCCAGTTTACTAGTTTGAATAAATCTCCCTGTCAATATGTTTTTTGGAGAACAGGATGTAGATGGGCAGAAAGATAAACTGTGCATACATGTTCAGATTTTGCAAGGCCATGGAAGAAACTGTTGGGCAGAAAGATGGGAAATGCCAAGTGTGTTCTTCCAGAATTATGAGTTTGTTAGACAGACTGTTGGGTTTGGGGCTGCAGGGCTTTGTTGTACAGAAGTTTGTTGCAATTCATAGATTGTGTTATCAAAGCTGTGACTTGTAAGATAAACCAAAACCATCATACCTCCTTCATCTGAAGGGATGTTCTGAAGTAAGGGTACAGTCATTTATACCTCCGGAGGGAAAAGTAAGAACAAGAAGTAGTTGGGGTGGTTTTTTTTTTCTCCTTAAAGACAAAAATTTTCATTGGTGAGGGAACAAGTGGCTATGTCAAATATTTTTATTCCCTATCATTAAAAAAAGTACACCTCAATCAGAAATATATTGTCCCACATTCTGACTTAGTTTCTGTTTTTCTTCTATGCCTTGCTCTGTGTGTATGTATGTATGTGTGTGTGTGTGTATATATATAGATATACACACACAGAATAAATATACTGTACGCTCCCTGCTCGAGAACATGCAGCATATACCTAAACTATCCCTCAGGCATATACAGCTGGTGTGAGTTACACAGACTGGGTGGCTCCTTCTCTTTTTAATTGGAATTCGACCCAGAAGTTAAGCACTGATTTAATACAGAGCCCACTGTCAGGCGTTGTTGGTACGTAATGAATTCCACTGTGGACACTCCCTGCTGCCTCAGGAAAGCTGGGAATACCTGCTGAAGCGTTTGTGGAGTGGGGCCTAAAGAAGGAGTGTGGTGGTACCGAGGCCCTGAACGTGTCCCTGGAAGGCCCCTGGATGGGCTGCTGAGGGGATGGAAGTTCTCGCTGTGTATTGCAGCAGGTCCAATACAGGACCTTGCTGGGAGTTGCCAAGTGCTGGATGTTGTTCAAGCCTGTCCCTTATTAATGTGCTTCATCCCCTGTGAAGAGCTGAGTGAAACCGTGATTATTCCCAACACTTAGCTATGGTCAAGTGTATTGTGGTTTATTTATTTACTTAAGAATTCGGCAAAATGCCTTATGTTGGATTCAATTCTGTTTAGAAGGAATATTTGGTATTGCAACAGCATGATTTTAGCCAGACTTTGCAAGTATTACCTAGCATTATTATTGGTTTTTGTTTTATAAAAAATATTTTTTTTTTAGGACTCTTTCCTTTTTTTCCCCCCTCAGAATATTGTAGTTACTAGAAACATTTCTATAAGTAGCAGCCTTTTTTTTTTTTTTTTTTTTTTTTTAAACTATAGCATTTCCTATCTATAATCATATGCTTCAGGGCATTCCAAACAAGTACAAACCAGCTGCTCTTTGCCACCATTGACTGCCTCTGGTCAATTAAAACTGCAGGAGCATTTTAATGAGCTCAGGTGTCTTACTCAGTGCAGACTCTTTGCTTGGAATGCAGAATGTGTGAGCTTTTCTGGCTGACTTAAAATTCAGCAGCAGGAATGGCAGAGCTGACACAGGGGCACCCCTGGGCTGGAGGGATTCCTGGTGCACTTGTGCCCCTCGCACCACTGGCTGTGACAGCAGAGCCCCTGCAGGTGGTCACTCCTGCCCCCCTTCCCACCCTGGAGCAGAGGTGGCTGGTGGTCACTGGGCTGATTTGTGCTCTTCCCTGTTATGCTGGTCTGGTGTTTTGGAGTCACGCTGGAAATTTCAGGTGTAGTGTCACCACATGGAGTTTGCTCACAGCCACTGGGACTCGAACTGCCCTTCCAAACCTTGCATGGGAAGGTTCTGGAGCTTGTTGAACTCTTCCGTACCAATTCAAGTGGCTAAAATGTCTCACTGAATAAGGTAATTTAGCAAAAAGTAGAGAGGTAAGCCAACTCCTACATTCAGTAAGCATTTTAGAAGTCTTGGAGCTGCAGTAAAGGAATGGAGTGGTGCAGCTGGAGTCAGGAGGGGAGGCAGGCAGTGCAACCTTTGCTTCTGTTTTATTTAAGCTGTTGCTTCTTTGTTGTGCAGTATCGGTGAAGTTGGTTGAGTTAGAACAGCAGCATTTAGGGTGGAAAATACCTTTAAGATCATAAAACCAACCATTAATCCAGCACTGCCAAACCCACCACAGAAGGGAAGGATGGGCCGGAATGGGAGCAGAAAGGGCAATAAATTTTGAAGAAATCATCATGGCACTTCACATCCTTTACCTTTTATTCTTCATTTGTCTCTGGTATCTGTTGAGAATGTGTATCAGCCAGAGCTTGTTCCATGTGCAGGATATGGGAAAGAACAGGAATGCAGAATACTTCATCTCTGCAGTAGTTATTTGTTGTTTTCCCTTGCAGGGGCTGATTTTTCTTTTCCCCTAAATGTTTCTTTTATAGGGAGTTACATTATACAGATGATTTCTTTGGTTGCTTTTATGCTTATTTATGCTGGAAATGAAAAACAAAACTCTACTGCGGCTTTTGGGAGCTAATTGCTTTCTCTGCTGGGGTATTACGCACACAGTCCATGTCAAGTTAACTTGAAGCTGTTGTCCAGTACCTGGTGATGAGATTTTACATTGCTGCAGTGCCAGGTACAATGGAAAGGGTTGTCCCTGTCACATGTGCCCCAATCCTTTGTCATGGCACTCACAGTTATGGCAACCCTGGCAATAGCTGGGGGCGGAACAGGCACTGGGCTGCACAGCCAGACCCACCACTCAGCTGGAGCTCAGTGTAAAATCTTATGCCCCAGTGGGCTCATTGACTGTCCAAGAGCAAGTTGGGCACAATCCCTGAAACAAATCCTTGTGCAGTGCTGCTGCCCGGCCTTCACAGAGACACTGGTATGTATATTAAGGGGTCTGAACAGAGCCCTCTGATTTTTAGTACTGTAGGCACTTCAGAAGAAACAAGGAGCAAGGGAACTGATTGCTCCTGCTGCCAGAGAGTGGATGCATTTCCCTCCAAATGTACCCATAAACAAAAATTAATGATAATAAACTTGTTTACTGATGTGTTTGTTTATGCAGCCTTAGAGTGAGCAGTGAGCCAGTAACATTTCTGCCTCCACTACCTTGTGCCACAGCTTTGCCTGTCCAGGACCCCTACAGTGCTATTTTCCCAAGGATTCAGACTCCGTACAGTGAGCTGTATCTATTTAACTTCTTCAAGTTTAATCACCAAAGGAGAATTTGCATCTTGTTTCTTCCGAAGAGTGAAAATGAACCATGCATGTATAAACTGATGAAAAGCCAGTCTATGAACACACACCTGGAGGTGGTTTTGGTTCAGCTTCTTATGGTTCAAAGATGTGCTTATAAGCAAAGCCTACGTGTGCTTGAGCAGCTGCAGCCTTGCTGAGCTTGGGAGTCAGGAAAGGTCAGTCCATTTGCAAATCTTGAGGTGAGAGAGTAACTAATTGTAGAGTTCTGTTTCTGGCCACAGTCAGGGTTTTGATATTTGTGTATATTTGATAGAATTTTGTAAAGCCCAATTGTATTTTTCTTTCAGAAATAGTATTTGCAACTGTTAAATGACTGTGCTTTAATGTCCTAAGTCTTGCATCTAGATGAGAAGCATTTGATTTCTATGCATCCATAGCTAATGGAAATTTAGAGTTGTGCTGTTTTCAGGTGTTGCAATTGTTTCACTCAAGGTGAATTCCTAGGAATTAAGTCTTGACTGTTAACAAAGCGCTGAAAAGGCCAAAAGCCAGGAAGAGGGCTCGTGTCAGCCCAGGTAGGAGGTGCAAGGTTTCTGCAGGCAAACAGGTCAGCTTTGATGTTTTCAGTTTTACAGTGACAAGACTCGTAACAAATCTGTTGATTTTTGTGATCTCGTACTCTCAGTGATATTGCTGTAAATCTGTCTTGCAGCTGTTGGTGTAACTTAATCAGAGCCAAGCTGTTTTATAAATAATTTATTTTTCTTCAGGGTCAATTTTGTACTTTTTTAAATTATTTCTGCATTTACTGAGTCATTATCCCAATGCTGCAGAGGACGCAGCAGGCAGACCAGTGAGCATTCCCTGCTCTCCCCATCCATGCTATGCCAGGGAGCTGGAGCTGGGCTGCAACACAACGGGGTCTTTGGAGACTTGCAGGTCCTGTTACCCCCTCCAGTTCCAGCATCGAGGTATCTTAGCACAGAACGGCTTGGCAGCAGCAAGGATGGACATGGATGGGCTCAACTGCCACATATGCTGTTAGTTCTGAATAATTTGTAAAAGTGTTAAGAATTTTGTAAACTTTTTAACGTGCTAAACCTTGGTTATGAGGTAACATTTACAAATACGGGGTAATTTCTGTACTTGTTTTTGTATTTTGGTCTGATGATGGGTTTTTTTTGTTGTTGTGCCCTAAGTACAGATCATTGGACAAATAGTTGTTAAACCTCTGAATTAAAACAAATAAATGGATTTTAATGGATACTGGAGAATTTTGTTATCATTCTAATTGTGCCAGGCCTGAAGTCTGCCCTGCTTAAGACTTTACAATTAGGTAAGAAAACCAAAATTGCCTTTCTGCTTAGTTTGTAACGTGAACAGTCAAGAGTCACAGAGGCACTTAAGATTAACTAATTATAAATCAGGAAAAAACATGGAGGCTCTTGTCTGAAACAGTCTGTACTGCCTGATGGCATCTACCTTGCATGCAGCAGTTCCTGCGAAAACAATGGTTAACAATGGTTACTGGGATTTCGGAAAGTTTTAAGCAGTTCAGTATAACCTGTGCCTGTTCCTGTCAGTCAACAGCAGCTCAAGTTTACTGGCAGAGCTCACTGTAGGACATAAATCCTTTAATCGCTGTTTAAATATTACCTGTCCTTGTCTTCCAGGTAAAGGGCTCAGGAAGGAGAGCTACAGTGCCATGAGGCTTTCTTCACACTTCCTCCACTGTATTTCCCAGCTTTAGCAGTATTTTATAGTTCTCATTTCATGGCACTTTAGTAGATGGGAGGACATGTAAAGAAGTTTTCAGCTCAAAACTTTGTTCAAAAAGTTGCTGTAGTAGCTGCAGTACTGTACTCAAGACAGCCCCACACCAGAGGTGATGGCAAAGTAGTTTTAATGCACTTCAGAAATGCTTCTGGCTGTGATTAATATTATTGCAGTCTAGTTAAGTGTATTCTTGTGACCCAGTATAGCTCAGACAAGCAGGTTCTTTCCTTGTGTAAGGTTCCTAGCAAATACTGTTCCTAAAAAAAGAACGTACTGGATATGCCCACCTGTGTTATTATATATGCATCTTAGAGGCTTCAATTTTTCAGGCAGCTGGAGAACAGAATCAATTCTTCAGCTTCATTTCTCTGCAACAGTATAAAGCCTGATATAACAGCTTAAGTAGAAATGGCAGCCTGAGATGAACCAAGAAAGCAATTTCCCTTTTCAGGCACTGCTAATTATTCTTCTCAGCAGCTCTCTAATAGTTGTTGGTACTAAACAATGTAAGAATAAGCAAGTTTCCACATCTGAACCAGCCTCAATACTACTCTGTTAGTTTGATTTTTATAGCCTGGAAATACAGAACTAGCTAAACGAATGAGAAGGGTGGGAAACTCTGGATAGGGAGTGATAACTCTACATTTTAATGGCCTGAAGGTTGTAGGAAGGTTTTAAGGAGTTCAGACTAATACCACATCTGTGAGATACTAAAACAGTGATGGAAGCTATTTACTTGGGCAGGTTTCCTTTCACAGATTTTTTCAGTTTTCTAAATCAAGGGCTTCAGAGCCAGTGGAGTAAATGGCTGGATCAGTCTCCAACATCCAAAGGGTAGGTAGATCCCATTGGTTTGTTTTCAAAGACTTTGCATCTACAGCCAGCAGAGCTATGAATATTGTGTTAGTCAAAGGCAAAAAAAGCCTTTCTAAAATCAGGTCTGAGTTCCAGGGAGAAGGAATGCTTTGTCTCAGGAATTATCCTACAAAGGATGGAGTAGAAAATGTCTCTCAGTGCACCAAGAATTTGGCTCAGGGAACAAAGTTCTCCAACTGGCTTTTGCCTCTCAGGGTACTTTGTTTTGCCATCAGCTGGCCTGTGGCTTTGACAGAGATTCTTTCTTGTACATTTTGCAGCAATATTCTGTTGAACAGTCTGGCTGTAAGTGGTGAAGGCAATGTACTGGTTACACCTGTGTAACTCGTTCTGCAAGGAAGTTTTCTTTAAAAAGATTGAAACCACTTTCCTGTCTCACAGGAAGGAGCTCAGGTCTGGACAGAATTCCACATGTGAAGTTCAACATAACTGAACTGGTAATTGATATAAATACTGCTTAAATATACTGATATAAATTATAATGGATGTAACTAATACAAATTATTTACCTTGGAGTGTTGAGAGACTGAAAGCTGCAACTACCTGTCCCCATCTGTTCTTACAGCAGACATCAGGGAAAGACAGTTAATCCCAGGAAGATACTTCTAACACACCATTAGCCAGGTACAAATGCTTAAATAAAAACGTTGACCAAGCCACACAATTAAGCAGAGAAACGTAAAGAGAAATTGTGATTCTTTTTCCTTATTTTATTGGGTAAATGATTTAAAAGGTAATAACAATAGTGTTAAAACTACTACAATGTCTTTCCACAGCCATATCTCACAGACCCACAGATAACCTTCTAACATTTTTTTTCATTTTCCTCATTTTTCTCTTTTTAAGCCGTACTTATATTAAATGCCCATTTCAACAGTTTCTTCACACTAATAGCAATTAAATGTGGAAGGAGGGAGGATCTAGTTTTAAAGGAAGGGGGTTCAGGTAATCTGTGATATTATTGTAATCAATCAAGATGCTAAGGAAGGAAGGAAAAGACTAAGGCCTTACAAGCTACTCCAGGTAGCTCTCAGCCCCGTGTGTCACCATGGCATTGAAGATAACTCAAGATGCTGGTGAACAATTTAAAGTAATTTTTTTTGTAACATATAAAACAGTAAAATAACTTAGAAACTAGATCCAAATATCTTGAAAAGAATCAACTTTGATATACAAAAACAGTCATAAGTTGTTACAAAAGTTTCAAACAAAAGTTTGTTTTCTCAGTGCGTTTATGTACCAGCGCAATTACTGGGTCCAGAGCAAAGAAAGAGGTTTCTCTTTTTTATTTTTTCTTTAACAGTAATAAAAAAACGAGGAAAACATATCTTTGTATATAAAGAATCATTGCTGGTCTTAAGAATAAATGTAACCAGAAACCCTTAAATCAGAGAGGCACACTTTGGGTTTCTCTTTTTTTTTTAACTTTTTTTTTTTTTTAACATAAAAGGAAAGTCACCAGTTTATTTAAATGGAGGAGGTATTCAGACTCCCCCAATAAACTTAATTCAATTAACATCACTAGCAAAAATCAGTTAGAAACTGTACAAAAATAAAAAAGTTAACACATTTAATCCTGCAGGGATTTTGTAAGGACTGGAAGGCAGGCTTTAGGAGCAGCATTTGGGCATGGCTGGAGGCTTCTTTGGTTCGATCTAACACACATAAGAGATGTAACCTACTCCAGACAACAGTTTTAAAAACCCGCACGTTTGAAGACAAGTAGAGGTCCGTATACAAACACCAGGTGTGCCAGTGGCTGTGCCCCCTCGGCTCCAGAGGGGAGGAGCGGGCTGTGCCCTCCCTGCAGAGCTGCGGCCGCAGCGGGAAGGCCACGAGAAGCATCACTAAGTAACAGCTTTGTGTCAAGTCTACGGTTTGGTTGTCTATCTCAGTTTGCAGAACAGGGTTTTTAGGAACGTTAAGCAAGAGAATGAAAAAAGCCCCCAACACTCTCTTTAATAATGGAATAAGGCAAACTGAGTAGTGCTCGTAAAAAAACCCCAGCATTTCAACTTAACAAACAGTGAAATAAGCTACTTGGTTGTACCTTAACTTCTATAAAGTACCCCAAACAAAAAAACAAATCTGTGGCTAACTGCAACAGTACAACTAAAAGGTACTTAAACATAACTCCAAAGGAATGACATTTGTGAGAGCAACTGTTGATCAGCTTTAAGCAAACAGACCTATTCTGTGCCAGTGCATGTCACAGTGAGCTGCATGTTTGGTACAAAGAAACCCACAAGTACACAGAAACAATCTGCAGCAGTTCAGCACTGTGTGCTGAGGAGGTAGGTGCCCTAGAAATACTGTAGGTAGACTGAGTATTCCCATCTTTAAGAAAAATGTCATACAATCTGATTGACCACAGACTCTGTAACAGTTTTTTAATTAGTGATACAAAACTCTGGTCCAGAAGGGTCTGGCATGAGCTCGGTTCAAAAGCACACCTTTACAGTTTGTATAACACCCTTGAACTATAGTTTTAAGCAACAGCTACTAAGAGATAGACAAAAATGCATTGTGCATTATGCTGTATACAAAAAGGAGACAAAACTATCCTTTACTCCCCCAAGCCATGGTGGGAAGTATTGCTGACCTTGTCCTTAAAAACCTGCAGGATTGTTTATTCATCAGTATATCATTATTACACTGGTAAGAAATTCTGTATAACATCTGCATATATCGAAGATTTTTTAAAAAATCTGATATGATTTTAGATCCGCATGACCAGTCACGTGACCTTCTTGAGGTTGATTAGCACCTTTTAATACATATATATTTTTATATATAATAGATCTTTTTAAAAAACTTCTAACAATGAGCTCATGCAGAAGCATGAGCGACCTGTAACGAGATGACAAAGATGGGGTTGGATGACTTTTTTTTTGCAGCAGAATGATTCAGTTTGTGCTCAGGTTCCCTATAAGGGCAAGAAAAAAAACCAACACAAGTCTCTCAGGTAGCCACTTGTTCGCATTTCCACTTGAAGACTAATTCATCCATAAGTGTTCCCCAAGTAGAAACAATACAACAGTATCATCCAAAATAGCCTCTGTATAAACATCTACTCATTTTTGCAGCTTCTGGCTGGCATCTCTTGGCTCCTGAAATTTCAGGCCCTCCCCTTATAAATTAAGGCATCGCAACTGAAAATGGTAATATTTGGACATAAATGCTGTGGATGAAGGAATACCAAAGACCTTCTACAAGAACCTCCATAGAAATTAAGTGGCTAGAAATTATTTTGAGCTAACCTCAAATAAGGGATGAGTATAATTTATCCTTATCTGGTTTTGAAACCCAGTTGAAACATTTTTACAGTTAGTCCAATTCTTTTTTAACAACTGAATTTTAATGGATTTTATCTACTTGAACTTTTTATATCTATGTATTTACAAACATTCATTGATCAAAGCAACTGGACATTCTGCTTACTGTGGTTTACTCACGCATATTAGGAAGGTCTTTTCAGTAACAGACGGCCTGTGCTGTCCCCTAGAACACACACTGAGCTGCAACAGGCAGCAGTGGCAGTTCTGCAGGCAGAGGAGGAAGGAGTGAGCTCCTGCCATCGACTGGGCTTGCAAATATACCACACATACCTTTTACTAAATCCTATTTTTACAGCAGGGAAAAGTTCCAATCGGTTTTCTTTCTTCTACTGTGTGGAGGGGTATCAGAATTATTACACAGGACTTACAGCTCTCAAGCACTATTCCTGCAATAGATGAAAACATGTAACATTATGGCATACTTGTCCTGGCTCTCTCAAAACAGTCTTTTTTCATTTCTCAAACAATAGTTAACTTGACTGAACTTGAAAAAATCTTGAAAAAACTCAACAAATTTAAGTGCAGATGAAAGAACAAACTGGAGATTTCTCTTTTCCAAAATAAGTTCACTATTAAAAAAAAAAAAATAAAAAAAATCTCACTGCGAAGAAAAAAAAAGTCCAAAACCCTGATACCAGAGCAGCCTCAACAGGGTTTGCTAGAACATCTGGAGTATTTGTTATGTTTGCTATGAATTTTATATATAATATATAGTTATGGTATAGTCAAAGGCACTAAATTCTAAATCCATTTTCTTCCTCATATGACATCTGCTACTCACCAACCTGTTTTTAGAAAACAAATGTCACTCCTAATTTGAGTCATCAGAAAGGCATCGTCTCATTACAACTGCATTATAATGACAAGTCTTGACAGGGCTGGGTTGCCCATGATTCCCAGCACGGAATGGGAGACAAAGGGATCTGGGAGCCTGCTGGATTAAGTCATGCCCTACCAATTAGGCCACTTGATTCTGCAAATGCTGCCATGTCAACATCACCTCTCGTAGTACACGTAATCGCTTCTCTTCATCCAAAAAAAGCATTCTGTGTGTCAGCCTTGGCGTTCCGGCTGTATGTGCTGGCTCTGAAGATCATGTATATAGCTACATGGAATCTTTACTGTGAGGGTGAGATATTGTACACACAACGTTATTAAGAATATTATGAAAATGCAATTCATTGTCTGCTTTAATACCTGATTCTGATATGTTTCATTCCCTGTCACACCTATTAATGCAAAAGCCATGAATGCCTTTTTGCTAAGCAAAGCATCCCTAACTGCAACCCTTCAACACTTCCTTCCATCCACAGTCACAGAAAGCCTTGATTGATATAATTCAATGTTAATGAAGTAGAAATTTAAATTTTCCTAAAAAACCCAGGGGTATATGCTGCAAAAAAATCTGCAGTGAATCAGTAATAAAAAAGTATGGGATCTTTGTAGTAATGCAGTTTTCCCTCCCGTTGCCATGATGAGCTGAACCAACTAAGGAGCCTCAACATGGCAACGGAAACTATCATCATAAAATGGTACAGTAATAGAGATAGCTAGACCAAGAAGGGGCAGGGTCTCCTGGGAAGAGGTCTGCAGAGAGGTCCAGTGACTGGTCATGCGGCTCAGTGTCAGGAATAATGGTTGTATGGTGGAAGGGGGTGCCCAATACCATTTTGGAAGTGATGATGCTGACGATGGGCAAGGTACTCTGTGTAGCTCATCGTCATCTTCTCACTGCGGTACCTAGGAAAGGGCAAAGAAGACAATTGAGGAACTGTTAGCAGGAAGCTGCAAGCAGCACTAGAAAGGCTGCACTGGTGGTTTGTTTAGTGGTAACAACTCCATACTTTTGATGTGGGCAGTAAGACTGACTTTAGCTGCACAAGGACAGAGAGGGAACCACCACAATTGTCAGGGTCATCCCTGAATCACATGACAAATCACAATATAAATGCTTATGAAAGATATTTTAAGCACACAGAACTGTTAAAAATGGTTGCCTACTATGTTGCTCAAAGCAGAGGGAATAGAAATCCATGACGATTTAGTGAAAATGTCCTGTATTTTCAGCCAACTCTACAAAAACCTGGGAGAAAAACTAAACAAGCACTACAGATTTTTTGGCCTGTTTTAAACAATCAGTATCAACTGTCTGCCAAATTCTGCTTTTAAAATAATCCCAGCTACATTAAATGTAGTTACACTCTTTTAGACTAGAATCATAGATTACCTCCTGTTGGATGGGACCCATTAGGCTCATTGAGTCCAGCTCCTTGGGGACAGAATGGGGCACCTGGTGGTTGAGCTGGGCTGTGAGTGCAATCTTCACACCACAGAACCAACCACAGCTCAGCAGATGGAAGAGAAACTGTCCCTCTGTGTTCCAGACCCCTACAACTGGTACGAGTCCTTCAGTGCTACTATTATTTAGTTCTCTCTTTCAAAACATGGCCAGAACTGCTGGGTATTAACTTGGAAGATAGATAGTGACAGACTAGTTTTGATAAGCCCAAAGCTTTCTTCACACACAGGACATTTAATTCAGAGACTTGAAGAAGTCCTTATTCCTCTCTTCCAACAGGTATTTTTGTGTAGGACAGTAAGTTATTAAAGTAAGGTTCTAAAACAGATTGTAGCAGGAAGAAAATGTGTGCTATATAGGACTTTTGTTTCTGGGAAAAAACACTCCTTATTTACTGAGGTGTGCAGAAACAGTCATTTGAGAACTATAGCACTGCTACTCTTGCCCTCAGCTATCTCCAGATACTCTTTCTGAACAGAAGATAACAAGATGTGCAGCTGAAATAAATTAAAAAGAGACTGGGGTTCTGCATTTGGAAATGTAGCTGGCTTCTGTAAATCCTTCCTCCCTAATTTAACCTTCAGAATAGCATGGTTTTTTCTTACTCAGAGCTGCTTCAAAATAATTAGGTCCCTTCAAGAATCCAGAATTCTGAACAGTCACTGAGACAGAAAATCTTTATCTCCCCGAAGAGTACAAATGGTCAAAAATTCCTTATGACATAACATTTTAAAAATTCCTATTTCTCCACATCTGACTAGATAACTAGAGTTCAGCAGTCATTTTACACTGCAAGCTTAGAGAAATAAATAAGCTTTAGAGCCATTCTTATAGACATTCAATCCTCCACCCTTCACCATGTAGCTAACAATATTATGGGCAGAATATCGGCTGTTGAATCTAGAATAGTTAGGCTCTCACACACTAAGAAGTCCTCAAGACCACATTTCATTAAATTAGCAAAATCAAACTGAACTAGTATGAAAGAAGATACTAAATTCTCGTCCTCACTCCTGAGAATAAATACCCTGACACAGTTTCACGGGTACACTGGCTGTCAAAGCAGTACACGGCTTGCATGTCTCGCACCTCGAGATGAGGGAAACCTGTACAGGGACAAAAGGGACCCCAGGCCTTCTCCAAGTATCAGGCAGATTAGGGGTATGGAGAGGCCTCCATGACATACAGCAGCAGCCCCACCACACACCATCTGCCCAAATACAGCCTGGCACAGGCAAGTAATCCCTGCTAACCACAGCCTGACCACCCACTACAGCCAAGGAACACACTGGGAACAGCCAGAGCTGAAACACTGCTGAGAATCCGCAGAGTTAAACAAAGTATGCAGGTACCCTGATACTGAACAGCTGCCTTTTATCTCTTGCTTAGTGCCACTAATCCCTGTGCAAGGCACAGATTCTCCAAAGTCAGTGCTGCTCTTGTGAAAACAAAGACATCATTAATGATATATACAGAAAAGGTTACTGTTTCCATCTGCAAGGAGCACTTACCAGCAAGGAATACCAACAGCGTTATAAGAGCAGGACTAATGTGCAGTACCCTCGGTGCATACCTGGTTAGCTTTATTGTTTTCCTGAATTCATTAGTAATCGGAGCTTTGTAGCCTCCTTTCCTCAATAAGGAATCTATGGTTTGAATGTGGTCCCATCCTGTTGAATTTTACAGTAGCAAAAATTAGTGAGAAATCCAACAATAAGAACAGATGTTGCAAAAACACAGAACAGCGTGTGGTGCTGTTGAGGACAGAGCTCTGCTGACGCTCGGTATAAACCAGAACGTTCTTCCCTACTTAAGAACAGCTGAAGGAAATATGACATATAGGATTTCTTTAGACACACAGTTCACTCTACAAACAACACATATTTCTTATATATGATCTTATAGCTGAAATACTCTAAAAAGGGAACCCACTCTACACAGGTGTCCTAGACTGAGGGTGAGATATAAAATTTAACTTTTCCCAAACATTCAGGTATGATCATGTATCACAGTCACTTTATGCACTATAAATGGCTATGGCAGCATGAAAAATTAATTTCTGTATAAAGTAAAATTTAAAAGAATTATTAGTTGAATGTATGCAGACAACTCCAAAGATCAGAACTTCTTCATAAATATCACTCATATTTACAGGGGTATGTCTAGTTTTAGAACTACTAGTTACGTTATAGATGTCTGGGTAATAAAAGAAGTGATGGATTAAAAATACAGATCCATTACTATTCTCAATAAAATCTTTATGCAATTCAAAACCCCTATTTGTTGATTTTAAAAAGGTTAGTATTTTAAGTAGCTGTTAGACATGTTATTTCTAAAAGATGCAATACATTAGCCACATTGTTACATTAAAAAACTCAAAAAAACCCAGTAGTTTTGGGTACATACAAAATACAAATGGTTAGTTTTGGAGACTTTAAATAGTCAGATTGCAATGCATGGTCTACTAAAAATATTTAGAAATGTTTTAACAGTTCCTGAATTAAAAAAAAGCCTGGAACGGACTCTAGACTTTAAGCAACTATTTGGAAACAGAATTATCAGTTAAATATGATACTTAGTAAAGACATCAGCCCAACCCTTTGTAGACAAACAAATAAAAGAAGGGGAAAAAAAACCAATGTAAAATGTAAAAAGACAAGACAGACTGAGACACACTATCATCCTTGGAGGGAAAAAAACCAGTGATCACTCAGAGTCAGCTGCCTGGCCAAAAAGACGGTTCAAAGGATGACTATTCAACAAAACCTACTCTAGTCTTTTAAATTCACAAACTTAAGTGTGTGACTCTATTAAAAGGGATTTTGCCAACATTATTTTGGACTTTCGTACTGAGAATAATTCCCCTCCATCATCAAAAACCCTGGGAAGTCAGCGTTTGTAGAAGGAATTAAGCACTAGCAGAAAGTAGCCAGTTGAAAAACAACCTGATAACTGGGAATTCAGCTGTTCAGATAATTGCCCAGGTATCCCATCACTTAGCAGAGCTTTTGCATGTCCCCAATATCACAGCCTAACAACTCCACAAAAATTAGCAGCTTTTAACAACTGTTAGCCTAGCTGACAGCACTGTACCACCCTTCCATATTTTATTCTCCTACAGCTATGCTGCATTTATGACTGGCTCAAAAAAACAGCTACAGTTCACTGAATCCCTACAAAGGACTGACACAGGCATGTAACTGGCATTTTATATAACAGTCTTCTTACAATTAAGTATTGCTCCATCATCTGACATCAGTGCAAGGTCAAATATTGCATTTTAGATTTATAGGTATGTTTAAATTCTTCACCAGATCATATGAAATAAAGTGCAACAATGACCTTGCTCCTTTGCAACCTCCGGTAAGTAGGTGGCCGTGCGCTTTGATCCTTTCTCGTTGATGAATTCTATTCTAATGCCATGTACACCCACCTGCAAGAAACCGGCAGCTTTATTAGTACATCACCAGAAAAAAAGGGACAACAGATTTCTAACGTGATAAAACCCCGAACATTAACCTTTCAGTGGTTAATACCGTTTTGCAGAGTTTCAGGAGCTGGCACTGCAGTGAGTAGGACCTTTTTGAGAGGTGTTCACCTTAGAGCCACGTAAGCTCAGCAGTGGCACAGGGATGTTCCTCCACTCCACATCATAGAGCCTCCTTCATTCCTGGGCTGCAGGAAAATCAGCTGGGGTGCAAAAGTCCTTCTGTCTCCGAGTTTACCTTCTCCTCTGACACTGTCAGCAATGTTGTTGCCGATAAAATCACCTGGTCACCAGCTACAGTCTGCACACAACCAAACAGCTGCCATATCTAATGAAGCTTCAATTAAGAGCATTAATTGTGTTCAAAGCAACAACTGAACAATCACAGATTGGTCACACTATGAACTCAAGCCTGGAGCCTTCAAAATTTCTGCTAATGTATGATAAGGAAAAGGAAATATTCCAGAGGACTCAAACTCCTATTTCCATGCTATTAAGTATTGTAGCATGACAAAATGCCAGCATGGAAACCAAGATTACTAATACCAAGGAGCTGGATATACATAAAGTCAAAATGCCAAAAAAAATTAAAAAATACATAAAGGTTGAGCACCTGTCCAAGGCATTGTTTAAGCCCCCCATTTCCAAGGTACAAGAATTCTGCAGAGAGTACCTGCGCTGGGGTCAGGCATGCCATAAAAGACATTTCACTGCCAGAAAGCTTTCAGCTGCTTTTGAATTCTGTGTGTAAACACAAAGCATTAGTAGATGGGACATTTTTATTTTCATGCCCACAGAACCAAGATGTTATTTCCATTTAAATCCAAAGCTCCCAACACTGTATGCGAAAATGGATAGTCAATGTTTAAAATGCTATCATGTTGTTTGCCGTGGCACTTCCTTGTGGACACGAAATTAATCAAAAAGATGCTGTAACAGTTTTTCCAGTGACAACTTATTTTACTTGAACTGGATGGCAGTAAAAAAGGGCATATTTACAAAGCTCTACTACTTTTTCAATTATCATATTTGCTTATATTACGACAATTTTTTTAATATTTTCCTTCTTTACATACAATATAAGCATGGAGAAAAGGGGAGAACAGTCTCTTGTGGCTGGCCATGGCAGATTTGGCACATGAATCTAACATTCTTTATAAATAGGAAAAATGAAACTTTAAAGTGAATTAGATTTGTTAGTCTCCAATTTTAACGTGGTATTTCATTACCAAATACTCCTAAACCCCAAATTTCATAATATGGATGTATAATCTCTAGAGAGCTCAAATCTGTATACTCCGATGATGTAATTATGAACCCAAAGGGCCTGAAAGTAAAATGAAACAGTGTTAGAAGCTGAAATAAGCCTACTGAGTTTCTAGCAAAACCAGTATGTTTTTGCAGCTGATGATTTTATTGCTGTCTATATTCAGTTGCCTAAGCACTAAGATTAAATATTTCCAGGTTTTGCACACCTTCAAATCCTGCAGAATAGGAGATTCTAAATGCTACACAAGTGTTTTGCGTAACAGTGACCCCACAGTATTCATGAGCAACTAACCAGGAGCACTAGTGATGTAAGAAGTATGATGCAACATTTAAACTGTATCACTGCTCTGGATGTTTCTCACTAACCATTTTAATGGACTTCTAGGCCCTTGTCTATAGCAAAAAAAAGGATGTAAAGCAGAATGAACAAGGCAACACAACTGCACCCACAATTCCTCTGGTTGGGAAAATTTCACAGCATTCTGTGGAGCATGAATTCCAACTGCGTAGCTGAGCAGGACTCTCAGTCCAGTACAAACGTCTTTTCATTGTTCAGCTCCAGTTAAAACCAGGCTTGAGTTAAATAAATGAAAGCCACACACAAGCAAAAGAAGAATGATCCACATTAAGACTGGCACAGGCAGTTTGGAATTTATTTTGACTTCAAGAGACCAGTGTTCTCACAGTGATGAAAACTTCTGAGAGATTTCCTAAAACATCTCTCTCCAGGATGGGAGGTAAGGGCTGGTCCCATGTTCAGAAGGCACTGACTACAACTGCCCTTCCTCCCAGGGCCAGCAAACACCTTCATACACAGCCTGGGGGCTGCTCCTCAAACTAAAAATACTGCTACACTACAGGCAACATTTTGTAGAACAACAACATCTGTCTGTGCAGTTCAGAAAAACAACCCAATCTTCTGCAGATGGAGTTGGAGTTCTGTCTCGCCTGTTACCATTTATTAGGGAAATTACTACCTACAGGTACCTCTGCAGCTGCAGAACCACCACACGATTGCAGTTCCAGCCTCCCACATGGGAAGGAATCTATTTAAATTGTTGCTATTGAGAGAGAAAAGTCAGATAAGGAGAGAGGCTTAGGAAGATAAAAAGCAATCTCCTCCAACAGAAATATTTCTGTGGGGTTTCAGAGCATGAAATACTGTGTCCTATATATGAAATACTTTTATATACAAACTTTCTGGCCTGTTATGTAAGTGGCCAGAGCCTACCTAGAATTAGGTCCTATGAAAATATTAATTAAAGCTCATAGACTAAAACTAAACCTAAGAATGGACTTAAACTACATATTTTCATTTTACTTCTGAAGTGACCATAACAGAACTTTGGGCTTTGTTGTGCGTTTAAACACCTTGATACTGATTGTTACATAGATTTTAGATTTTAATGAGTTCTTTACTTCCATACACCCTGGGATGGGAGAAAACAGGCACACACCACATTTATTGTTCTGCCAAGTGCTTCTGACACTTGCTAAATTACTGCCCACAATACCTCTCTCTCTCTCTGTATTTAAGAAAAAATTGTTCCAAACCCCACTCTGAAACCAAAGCTGAAGCAACTTTCCTGTTAGAATGTACTGTCCTAAAGTTCCAAACACAGTTCACTAATCTGTTTCTGTTCCACTTGGACTGACTCTCCAACCATCCTGAGGGGAAGAAAAAACATTATTGTCATTAGACTATCCACAGGGGATTTGGATAAGCACCTTAAACATCAGACCTTGTTGAAATTTAAACTTCCAGTCCACTGTGGAGTAAATTATCATCCAATAATCATTCTGTTCAGTTTCATCTACTACATTGAAATCTGCAAGAGATTTGCATGCAATTATCACTAATTAGTTCAAGATGAATTAATTGTAAAACAGTTTTTCAAAAATTCATTGAAGTAGGTGACGAAGAGCCTGTTACAGAGAATCCACATGGAACGCTGCAGAGCTGGAGCAGTGTAGGGTCCCTTGGTGTCAGAAACAAGTGCCTGCCTGTTCCTTATGTCCACTCACTCTGTGTGTTCTCCTCCACCCCAGACCCCGCACTCCCTGTGCCACCACGTGCTGGGGGCACTGCAACACCCCGCTCTGGGTTACAGCCAGCCCTTCTACCCACATGGGGTTTGTCAGCTCCATCTCTGAAGAGCATCAACCCATAAACATTTTCCAATGGAAGGCTGGCCTAGAACTTGCCCAATATCCCTTATGATACCATTTAACAGTAATGTTCCCCTTTATTTACCCAACTAATACTGCGGAAATAGCTGTACCCAAAAGTGTCTGGAAATGGAACAATTCAGATTAACCAACTACTGCTGCTTTCTAGAAGCTGACCCCCACTTATTACCTGAATTCCAGTTTTTAGCACCACGTTTGTAGCAAATGTAGCAAATATTTTTTCTGACCATCCTTAGTAGCACCTGAATACTACATTTTAACTTAACAATGGAGGCAAAGACTCCTCAGGAGATGTGACTCAAGGTTTGCTCTCTATTTTATGGCAAGCAGAATCATTTATTTACGTACACAGAATCATTGAATATCATCTGAACAGAATAAAATATGGAGATCAAGACTTTCTTCTCTGTTCAAAAGAACAGAAGCTGTGAGAGCTGTTGGTGTTGCTGCACTTGCAGGCAGGAAAGAATTTCCACAATTCTTAAATGTACCTACTTTGTCAACACTGAAAAGCCACCTTTCAGTCAACATTATTGGCTACAACTATTTAACCTAATATTTAAACCAGTGCACACAGGCTAAAGGCCTTTTGTATTAACAGAGCCAGCATGGGCAATTCTGCAGATTTTACTTTACTGAAAAACACCAATTTCAGGGCAAAGACCCCTTTCAGTGTATTTTAAGGAAGAGCCACTGGTCAATTGCAGTCATTTATTACCCTGTTGGAATTACAGGAATGATTTCCAAAAAGTTTCTTATAATTACATACAATTGTAATGCTTTAGAATCTTTTAATAAAAATGAGAAGAGGGCCTGAATAAGCAAGGCAGGCTTTACTGTCTAGCAACACCATCCCCACCCCAGATTCTTAATTAAATTACTGAAAAAAAAATTTAATAGCATTCATTTGCTATAATGTGAATGAAGTAGAGAGGGAGTAGGTTTTTCACTTTTCTCCTCTGTATCCCTAGAAAAAAGGCAGCAGTGATGCATTAACCCATCTGCCACGGTAACACGCCCTGCAGCTGTACCTTGCCAAGGAGGCAGAGCCTGAAGCACCAAGGCTGGAACTGCACTTGATCCCACCTTGCCCATGCCATTCCTGGGATCTGAATCCCCTCACAGGCCCCTCCCAGCACAGGCTCATTTGCCTGCACTGCAGACTGACAAGCTTCACAAACCAAACAGAAGTTCTTTCTAAAGGACCCGATGCCATGACAGTTCACAGCAATCCATTCAGACTCTTCTCCATTCCTCTTTTTGGGGTGCTGCTAACTACACGTGCAGTCCCCAGTGCAACATGAGATGCAGGTATATCCACAGTAACAATAAACAGCAAAACTGGAAGTATCCTGGGGCTAGAATTCAAATTTCTGCAGGAAAGAAAAAACCTGGTGGAAGGACAGAACAAAGATGAGCATAAGGAGAATGGCAATGCGGATAAAGGTGAGTTTACGTGGGGAAGTGCTACCAACAGCAAATGTGTATACAAATAATTGGTCTTTACAATTTGCCTTGTAAATAGTCCTTTGCTGTCTGATCTTTCATAAAAGAGCAGTACTATCACAAAAAAACCCTTATCCTTGAGTTTCTGTGCAATTCCACCCCAGCAGCACCTGCACCACAGCAGTATCTCAGGGGGTTCTGTCGAGCAGAAGTGGAGATGCAGTTCCTACACTGCCAGTGTTCCCTTCAAAGCCCTGCATCAGTTCAGCTCAGACAGTCCCATGTAAGTAAGAATGCTAAATTATATTTTAGAGACATCCTAATAAACATGGCATTGAAATGGTCCTTTTAAAAGGTGTGTACTTCCTCCTAATTTCTTTTATAGAATGTGGAAATGGCAGCAATTTGAAAAATCACGTGGGAGCTAAAAGCAGTGAACTGACACAACTCCTGATCGCCTGCTTGACATTTCTCCTGGAAAAGGATCTTGCATCATTATTTACAACTGAAATATTCATTTATTTAGTTTGGGAAGATAATTTCTTAATCAGAGAAAAGAAGATCTACCACTCTGCTTCAGGATAGTGGAGACACTCCCGAGCTGTGTGTTCAGATGACCTTGTCTCCAAGTCCCCGGAGCACTGGGAGCTGCCTCAGTTGGCAATTCTGAAATACTGTGCCCTCCGTCAGCAAACTGCTGAACTGGCTCCCACAAGATCATCAGTAGCACACCTACAGATGCAGGGTCTCCTAACCAGGCTGATGTTTTTCAGCATGATCTCAGCATTACAGGAGATGAAAGATGCAGAATCTCTCTTTGCATCACACTCGACATCCTGAAATGTCCTTTTGTCATTAATATTGCATAACTACAGCTCTCTTAAAAGAAACATGGGTGTCATGAGCCATCTCACTGACGGGCAATGAATCATTCCTTTAAGGACTTAAAATTACAAGTTTTTTTCCCTCATATATTTTTCTCTCAACCTACTTTGTTACCATTTCTTAGAACTCCTAGGAATTTGCTAAAAGTTTTAAAACACCCTAATTAAAAAACCTAAAATGAAATAGGAGACAGCAACTAAGCAAATGGGTAACATAAGGACTGTTATATTTTTGACCTCTCCATTCTTCCCTCATAAGTCAGAACTCTACAATAAGGAGAACTGTGAAAATCCATAAAATAAATCAGAACTCGGCAAGACTGGAGCTCTGCCTTAAGCTTGATTTCACTGGTGTTCAAGTCTCACAGGTTGTGCAGCAAAACAAAGAAAGGACACAGGAGGTAAAAGCCTCCTTTGTTTCATACATTATTAGTTATGAATCAGCAACCTCACAAGGAACAAAGTTAAAACCAGTCTTTCCACAGGAAAGTGGATTTTTGAACTCAGGCTTCGGTTCCAGCTTTTTGTTAACGATGAATATTTAGGTCATCTTACAAATTTATTACTGGAGACGATAAAACAGCATCCAATAATATTTATAAGCTACCACATGCACAGAGCCAAATGCTATTTCATTATGCACTGCACATTTTGCAAGTATATTCAGTCTGATTTTTCATAAACTATAATAAATGAAATTAAATTAAAAACATCACAATAATTCCTACCAAAAGATAACTTAGTAAAGGTGGCAGAGAACCACTTTGGTTTCTAGCTTGGTTTAGTATTAACAGTCACTACAGCCCGATTACTTGAAAAGACTGTTTAAAGTACTCAAACAGCTCAGTAACAAGGCAGGTAACTTCTCAGAAAAAGCATCTTCTTGAGAAGGCACACACAGTTTCAGCAAAGATTTATTTTTGGTCTGACATTACATAAAAAATGAGTATTTCTGATTATGGTGAAAATGCTGATAAACCCCTAAGAAAATCTGGATTCCTCTCATTCAGAATTACCTATCAGAAGGTAAGAAGCCCTTGTCATTATGAAGTGAACAGGAAATACATTTTTGTTAATTTTCAGCTCCTGTAAAATTCATAATGCTGAGGTTACTGTTGGATCTCTCTTTCTGAGATAGCAGGGCCTCTTATGGTTCTAAAAACAAATGCAGTTTCTATTCAATATATATTTTTATGTGTAATTACAACAGAAAGCCTCTTTTTTTCTTAAGAAATTCTAAATATTTAGTAGGGCCGAGTTATTATTAAAGGGAAATACTGTAGCTTGTGTGGTGTCTCCTCTGGCATTACAACACAACTGCTATCATATGACAATTTCAAATTTTTTTAAATGTCCACTCAAATACAGACTCGAGCAACACAGCATGATGGGCAACACGAGAAGCTCATCTTAAGTCTAATAGCTTGTTTTTTGCAAGTGTCTAATGACAAATAATTTGGGAAAAAGTAGAATAATACAGACTACCACTTTCATCAGTATACTTGGCCATACATACGTCAGCATTTGCTTCTCAACCTCTTTTATGCTGCTGTTCCCAGAGAATGCATGCAGGTTTCCTGGAACCTGGCAATTAAAGTAGATTCAGCCCCATGTGCAAATAACAAAGAAAACCGAGAGTAATGATTTACTCGGCCTCACTGTATAAAGGCTTTGTGGGGTCAGTGCAGGCCACTTACTCTGAAAGCAAATGAAGTTTTGGGGAAGATAAATGTCTCGCTCCTACAGCAAAATAAGGCAGCTTGTTCTGGGACTGCAGCTTCTTGCAGTGCTTGTTTCCAGAAGCACACATCAGACGACTGACTTCCAGGGTGGAACATCCCCTTCCCAGAGGCAGTGGACTGATCTGCCATGTTCCCATGTTCGCTCTGCTGCAAACCAGACCTCAGAACACCCTCGCTCAGACAATACTTTGGTTGATGAAGTCTTAAGACATGAAGACAACGGTGCAGACCACTCTGAGTGCCTAAGTGGGTAAACCCACAACCTTATTCCATTTTTTTGGCTCACACTTTTAAGGTGATGACAGTCCTATCAAAAAGTATCTTCTGAATCCACACACATAGCCAGGTGTATAGAGGGCAAAACAGTGACAGCTACACTAATATATGCAGATCATTTAAACAGTGTGACTTTGGCTACAGATGTTCATGTTATCAAAGTAATTTTCTTAAAAGATGTTTGAAATTCTTACCTCCCAATCCAGGTAGTCACATACATCTTCAAAGTTAGTGAGTAGAGACACTGAGCAGAAAAGCCGTGGCAGCTCATCCCTCGTCATTGGGGGGAAACGACTATCTTTAAGGGCACTGTTGAAGACAAAACAGAATTTCAAAGGATTTTTTTTTTTTTTTTAATTTCAAGGATCTAATGAATCATCTGAAGAATAAACAGGAAAAAAAAACACCTCCTGATGAAACGATGACCAGTTTGAGAAACCAGTCACCAGTGTAGCACACTGATCAATATTCCCAATTTTTGCCTTAGACATTTGTTTCAGCTCTTGGCTGGCCAGTCAGGTGGTGTTCTGAGGGTCATTCCTTCCTGAGCTGGTTTTTCACTACTGTGACAATCTCATTAACGAAGGAGCGTAAAGCTTTTGGAAGAAGTTACAAAAGCAATAGCTCTTCCGCTTGCAACTTGTAAATCCCTTTCAAAAAGGATTACACTTCACAACACAAAGTGGAAGTTCTGTAGTCTGTGGTGATCAAACACTTAATACAGTAATCAAATTACAGAACGCAATTATTCAGTGGAAAAAATACAAACAAAACAGAACATTCTCTAAAAAATAATATTCATGCTTACTAGCAAAGGTAAATATAAAAAGGTAAAAGCATTCAGGGGCTCTACAGACCTGTAAACCTACAGGGCTTGAGCAGGTTCTGCAAAGCAGATGTCATGATTAGTAACAGGGAAGCTGCAAACAGCTAATCCATAGGCTGACATACCATTCTACAGACAAACACACCTAAAAGGGGAAAATCCCATACTGAGAGGGGCTATCTGTGCACAGCCCAGCACGCCTGGAAACACACAGCAGTTAACAGACAGCAAGCAGAACCACGGGTGAGGACATCTGTAAAAACCTACTTGCATAAGTTTGGTTAAGAACCAGTTAAATTGGCACAGGGAAGGTTAAAGTGAGTATGGCATCTCAATTTTTTATTCTCCTAAGCTTTGAAGTATGACGTGAATACAAACATGCTCATCTCCAACAAAAACAGTGATGTACTAACTGAACTTTTTGAGGAGTAAAGAGAATTTAACAGACTTACTAATGTACTATGAAACTCTTCACGTGTTTCATTGTTTCATCTAGCACTTAGATTGTTCTTAATTGTTTTATTTGGCCTACAGCCAGTGGGTGCCATTAGCTTCTATAATTACAGCCACAGCCATGGCATTAGAATATGGCTGAAGTCTCTGCATCAGAAACCACCGTTCTGTATAAAAAGTAATGTAACTTTATTAAAGCACACCAAATAAGGACACATGAGAAAAGAACCAACATGTGAAGTTTAACTAAAGGAAATAATCATATGTATAGTCAGAAATAGTCTTCCATCAAGAATTAATCCCATACACTGAAGAGTTAGAATAGAACCTGTATTTCTCTGGGTCGAGGGAAGGCAGGCTTTTTGCTGCATATATGCTACAATTAGAAAACAGAACATAGTATTGAAATTTAGACTAGAAGCCCTTCTCCAAGCTTTGGTATTTTTACATTACTAAATGTAAATTTAGATTTCCATCATGAAGGCAAATTAATGATATAATTCAGTAACAGTGGGCCTATGCTACACATGATTTAGAAGTAATTTTTGGCAACCTCGGGTGAAGTTGCCAGAGATGTGATGGATGACGTTGGGACAGTAACTAGCCAAGATAAATTCTGTTGACATTTACATAGTATAGACAAGCCTACACAGACCTGTGAAGAAAAGAGAACGCTAACGAGATTTAAAGCATAATGCTTGTGATATTTAACTAATTACTTCTACTGAAGATGTATTGAAAGGCAGTAATTCTCTGAGATTTTGTTGATGGGATTTGCAAAACTGGCTTTCTAACGGCTGGAACCAGGCAGAGTTACCACCCTCTGCTCTCTGGTGCTCACAGCAACATCACAGATTACCTCCTGCAGCCACTGCAAAACAGCACCACCCGAAAATACCAAAAATTCAGCTCTCATCTCCCTCCACGTAGTGAGGGAGGAGTAAACACATGTATGTAAAGGAAGGACATCAGAACACAGGGACAGCTTGAACCAGAAGTCCATCTAGCCCAGTATTAAGTAGTAACCAACAGTACTTAGCAAAAGGAATGAATGTAAGAACACAGTCACAGTAGATGTCCAGGGGTACCTTCCCAGAACACTCTCCAGCTGTTTACAGCGTAGGTGTTTTGAGTCAGAAATGGTATCAGCACTTAAAAGCTCTTTGTGTGTTTATTTAGCACGTATATGCATACATGTGTTTAACATTTTACCTCCACATTCTACTAAAAAAAATTACGTTCAGAGAGTCCAATCCACTTCAAATCCATTGCTGCTACAAGTTTGCTTATACGCAGATGTCTCATTTCCCTGAGGTCTGGTGCACCTCTCTCATATAACCAATCTATCTGAACACTCAGTATACTGAGAAGCAACCAAACAGACAAGCATTATTTCATCAAACAACAAACTCTGTTACCTTAGAAAACACTGTATGCATGGACACTGCCAATATTTGTTTAAATCTGTTTTTCATAATTTATGCAACAATCTTACGAGTTTGAGCATCACTTAAAAACCTGAGAACAGTGTAAGTGTCCTGTATTACAGTTTGAGCATCAGTTATCTTCTCAGTCATTCTTTGATAACTACCATGGTAGAAACTTTAAAGTAAGTTCCAGATACCTTTTGAAAACCTAAAAGCAGACCAGCTTTGTATCATCAGATTACCTGTTTCATTTTTGCCTATCTCCAATGCTTGGTTAGCAGGTTGGCATTAGAGATGTTTCTTTTCAGAATTCAGCCACTGTCCCTGAGCTTAAACTGCATCTCTGTTAGGAAAAGGACTGAAATCTGGCATACTCGATACCAGGTTTAAAAAAAGATTAACTCCACAATTTTTATGTTAAACTTAGAATTAAGAAAGGGTAAGTGCAAATAATTAGCAAAAAGAGTTGGGAAAATTAGGTAGAGTTTAAAAGTACTTTTAAAGCAAAAAACCGTAATTTAAAAAGCATTTTCTAAGCCATCTGTTCTTTATTCCTTCATGCCCAGAACTAATTTACACATATTGCTGTGGACTAAATGGAAGTACATTGCAGTGAAGAGTTGAAAAGGGGCAGTGCCAAGCAAGAGGAACTCAAGCTGGCCAATAAAAGGGCATCAGTTTTTCCATATGGAGTTCTGCTCCATGTTCAAAGTGAAGCAGGCAAAGTCAGAATTGAATCCTGTTCAAACAAACCTATTTTTAGACACAAAATGCATGCACACACACACATGGCCTTTTTAGTTAAATATTTATGCAGACTTGGGTGTCCTACTAAAATCAAGTAATTGCCAGTTAAGAAAAAAACCAAAACAAAGTGCTACTCAGCTATCAGTTTTTCTTCAGCAGAGCCATATTATACAAATCTCAGATTTTCTTCAAATGAAGTTTGGCCATAGGAAATGTTTTTCAATAATTTCATTTTTATGTACAATTCCTCCTGTGTTTGGCACGTTGAAAAGCTTGCAAACACTTCAAAAACATTGAAAATGTTTGAAGAAAAGAAAATTGTTTAAAGTATTTTGAGTTACTGTGATAAATAGCATGCTTAGAAAAATAATGGTACTCCTTATATATTTATGTTCCTTAAAACTACATCTTATTAAAATATCACCAGAGCAGTTCTTGGAATAACCTGAAGTAACAGCAGGAGCAGGTGAATCAAAATGCAGTACAACACTGTATTGTCCATCCATAATTTCTGTAGGCCATAAAAATGCTTTTAAAAAAAGTCAGCTTCAGTCTTAAAGAACCCATGGCTCTTAAATGTGATGTGGCAGATGGATAACAAACAGTAGACCACAAATTGGGGATGTAAGAAATAGCAGTGGAGGTACATAACTCTGTTTGCAAGAGCCTGAAAATGTCTGTGATTGAATTAAAAAGATCCTTTTAAGAAGGACAGTCTTTTTTGGGGACAGTCACATCTACAGACCTACACCGGACAGAGAGTTTAGGCAAAATTGGATATGGTTTTGTACATTGCTGGAAACTACTTTGGAGGCTTAAACAAGAGCCAGGAGAAGGAGATGCAAAGGAAGCTGTCAAACACTGGGCATGATAAAAGGAATACTCACTTTTAGAGGAAGTGTGAATGAGGGAGACATTAAGTGACTCATGCAATTTCAGAGGCTTACACAGTGAGTCAGTGACAGGATCCAGAATAGAATCCAAGATCCCCGACTCCTAAAAATCCTTCTGTGACAGCCTCTCTTTCACAATCTGCTCAGCCTACCATGTAGAAACGTAGCTCCCACAAGATTAATCAAAATAAACCCGATAAATCTAATCCAATTAAAAAAAGAGATTAATTTCCCAGTATTTTTTCAGTTCACTCTACTACAGTCAATTTTCTCTTAAGCAGTTTCCAATACTGAACACAGCTAAAAACCAAACCATAACTTCTTGGCATCTAAACAATTCTTCAAATATCATCAGTAGAGTTATGAAAAACAGGCCCAAGATCATATTTTACAAACTATTACCCTCTTCTGATAAACACTATGTCGGCATGACTTTCAGATGTTAGGGAAAGGACTTCAATTCTACCTGCTCTTCATTTAGTTCAGTAACTATAACCGTGATGTTCTGGATTCTTTCCCTGAGTGAGCTGTGCTTCCTAGAATTACCTTTGAAGATGAGCATAACAAAGAAACGGCCCTTTGTCAATGAACTGAGCCCAAAGGGCCCAGATATTGTTCTTCAATTATTTCAAAACATCCTGAAATTAGAGTGGCAAATTCACTGGATTTTAGGGAAGAGTGAAGAAATGACAGCAAGAGACACTCGGTGCGAGGGCTTCAGAGAGAAGGTATTAAAAAAACGCAAACCAAACCAGTATTTATTGTTTCTTCCACTGCTGGGTTACTGAGCAATGAAGTTAGTTCAGATTTCTACTTTTTCATTCACTAACTTCAATAAGAAGAAAATAAGGAATGCTTAGGCAGACCACCAGTATTTTCCTAATGAAAATCAGCTCTCATAGCTCAGTTTGGCGGAGACCAGAGAAAACTAACAGCTTCCAAGTCACGACATGCAATTAATTTTTAAGGCAGAAAAACAGGGCAGAGTGTGCTCTACTTCAGAAAGTGAAATTACTATGAATAAAGTTCTCCTAGCTGTCAGCAAAAGAGATCAGACAGACCTACACAACCCACAGGTCAGCCTTCTACCAATTTTATTTATGACCAGCAGAGTTTTGCCAACTTAAATGGAGATTTCAAACAGTGATTTATATGCAATAGCAAATTGCCTGAATGCAAGGAAGAAGAATTTATTTATACTGTCGTCTTTTTTTGGGGGGTCAGACTGGAAAAATTTCCAGGAAACAAAACAACTGTGAATGACGTCTTTTTCCTGAACCCTCCCTTACATTTGGGAGACAGAAGGGGAAAGAACAACAGTTATACTTCCTGAACATTATGTTGCTAAGTGGCAGTCACAGGGTAAAAAAAGAAATACACACTTGTGTGGCACAGAAATACATCTCTGAAGTTCCCGGCTGATTTTATAAGCACAGTGCAGCAGGTATTGGCAACAGTATTCCAGGTGGGGGAAATAAAACACTGATCTGGCATTTGGGTTCTTGGATAGATTTTTTCTTAAATCTTTTTTTTTCACTCCACAAGAGTGAAGTATGCCACAAAGTCTCTCTTCTTCCAATTTGCCTGAATTCAGACACATAATTAATTTAAAAGGAGGAAGTAATCTCCTGCTACTATATTTTAGACAGTTATTTTAGCTTTGAAAAGAATACCATTCCTCTAAAAGACAAATTAGAGCAGGTACATACATTTAAGTGTAAAGAAAAGATTATCAGAAAAGGCAACCTCCATTCCTTGACTACATAAGACAATTAAGTCTCTATTTTAGGCAGCCAGAGGTTCCTAAAATAAGCTGTCTGTATGTCCTCCTTACTTAAAGACTACGATCATATTCTTAAAGAGTACTTTTGTGTGTGCACTGTATTGTGCAACCATACCCACAATTAAAAATCAAACCATACTGCTGTTGCTGACAAGGTTCTCAGACCATGTTTTTCCACAAAGTACTTCACCAGTTGTTTAAATCAACAGAAGAGGCCTTTACAGAATATCTCTATGGGTACTTAAAATTTCCAGACAAATCCTTATTTTAACCCTGATATCTTACTCTGGCCCCGTGGTACAAATCAAGTCCACAGCAAGCACAGAAGGACCACCACAGTCTCAGATGCTGCTCAGGGACTCTGCAGTCACTGTGAGCCCCCAGTAAGATGACACCTAATGTGCACCTCCCCAGTGACCACTGCCTGAAGCTCCTGGAGGTTTAACTACTGCTGGTTTTTCAGCTGGGTCTGTCAGCCTTACATACCAGACGAAAGCCATCAAACTCCTCACTAACTCACAATTACAAAACTTCTTGTAAGAAAAGAAAACCCATATGCACAAAGCTGTAAAAATTAACACTTCCATGAATTCATAACTTTTTAGCAGAAAGGGAAACAAGGACGTTTTTTCCTACTGCTCTGACAATTACCCAGAGAAATATTCCACTACACTTTGGATTCTTCCAAAGAAACCCAGTTCACCATTATGCCACAGTGATGTTACACTGTGTGGACGTAATGCCTAAAATTAATTTCCCTTTCTTATCGCCATAGCACAGCAAGGAACAGCAAAGGCTTGTATGGAGAAGTTCTTGAAGTTTAAGAGAATCCTGTTATGTGCTTCAAGTGGATGCAGACTTCAAGTGGAAAAGTATGATCATGGAAGTCACAGCTCCTGCAACCTGCTCCCATCAAAAAGTTCAGTTAGAACTAAAAAGATCCACAAAGTAATACTGTAGGCTCCTGATGACATTCGTGAGAGTCAAGTTACTACGGCTTTATCTTCCTTACTGCCTTCTGAAACCAAAATCTTACACTGCATTGCTTTTGCGGTTCTAAAGGACTTACTATTCTCCTTTAATGTGAAGAAAGGCCAAATAAGGTAAAGACACTGAATTTTTCTCATAGTTTTCACTCTGCAGGGTGTAGGGGAATCATTTTGTATTACTATACAATATGCCCTATTACACTGGGGAAAAAAAAATTAAAATCTTAAATAAAGTTCAGTAACAGTTCAAACATCCTGACACACGCGTGCCAAATCCAGTCTTCCCATCAAACAGGAGAGCGAGAGGGAGAGCTCGGAGCAAACCACAGTCCAAAGTGTGCAATTCCTGGGTGTAGGCAGAGGCTGTAACTGCTTGTTGCATACACTGAACTGCTAGAACTGAACGGAGGCAGCCGGGAACATCCAAGCCCCGCAGCTGCCTGCACTCTGAATCGCTCAGCACGGACCTTGAACAAAATTCTCCAGCTCCAAGGGAACAGCAGCTCAGCAGCTGTAAGCAGCAGTTTCCTCCGAGGTGGCAGCTTCTTTTCTGCCTGTTCCTGCATTGTCCCTCACCTCGCACTGCATCTGTCACCATGCTGAGATAAATGAGGACAACGGGATTCAAAAAAGCGTGACAATTTGTGTCATAAACATTTGGGAAGCTGAAAAGGTGTCAATTGCCATGGAAATGTCCTGGTTTGCTACATAAAAAACCAAAAAAACAAGAAAACAAATCCACAGCACTTGAAACAATCTCCCAACATAATGCAGTAAACTTGTCACAGTGATTCCAGATGCTTATTTAAAAACTGAGTAACAGAACTGACCAGAGCTTGGCGTAGGTTTTTGTTTGGTGAACACACGATAACAGACTAGTCAGAAAACTCTAATTGAGCTCCAACTGGACTAAATTATAATGTCACTAAAAGGCTCTCCAGCAGATGGCAAAGTTTAGATAATTAACAAAAATGGACTGCTCAATTACACTTTAACTACACAGCTTGAGCAACATTAATCACCCAAAGTCCTAGGAGCATAAAAAGAGTCTCCAGAATTCTTTACATCTCCAGCATGTCTTTCAATATTGACCTAAGATCACCACTTTACTCCCAAACAGATGCTGAGGTCAAGACAAAAATCTCTAAGGCCACATTACTGCTGAATTCAACCCTCATTCAAGCGATTCACAAAATATCACTCCCCTTCTAAAACTGCGTTCAAGTCATAACCTTCAAAAGGAACAAATTAACATGAAGTATTTTTAATTTATTATGAACTTTAAAACACCTCATCATAAGCAAAAATGGAAAAATATGTTTCTAAATATCTCAGCAATGCAATAAATACATGAAGACAATTTAAACATTTACATCTATTTCCAGAAGCTTGTAAAAAGGGTGTTATTATTATGCTGTCTAAATTCTAGAACAAAAGAGTACTACATTTTCTCAATATTTCTTTTGTCACCAGAAATACTATAAGCTCTATTTTTACATTCAAGCATGATGTAGTTGAATTTTTATTAGTTGTCAGTGATTTGCTTTAAAAACAATTAAGTAAATTGCTGGGGATGGAATGTTACAAGTAAGTTCAGTTTCTGTACTGTTTGCCACAAACAGAAGCTGTGTTTTTTGATCAGTACTTTGAATCCACAGTGAACAAATTAAATACATATTATGAGTTTAAGTATAAGGAAAGTGAAAGACCCAGCAGATTATGCAGTAACTCAATTAAGAAGGAAAAAAAAAAGCCACCAGAGAATCATAGGATGGTTTTTGTTGGAAGGGACCCTAAAGATCACCCAGTTCCAACCACCTGCCATGGGGCAGGGACACCTTCCACCAGACCAGGTTGCTCAATTATATTCACTTACTTGAGGTGTTGCAGTAAATGTCTCATGGAAAAAGGTTAAGGCAAGAAAACATTCTCACATATGAAGGTATTGGTAAATAAAGGCTGAGAAATTAAATGAGAGGTGACAGAATACGGTCTTCAAATTCTTCAACAACTACATAAAGAGAACAGCCCAAGGTCCACACTACCTTACAGACTAGAATATGACCACTCAAGATACAGAACACAGAATATCCTGGCTGGTTTCCCAAGATATGTGTTTCATCAATATCACACCCCAACTTGGATTATGTTTAAACCAAGTGGTTTCTAGCTAAGTGCAATCTCTAACACATCCTGTGAGTGCATCTGCAGAGATGCAGATCCGAGCGCTGTCAGTGTAAAGGGTGGTATATGAGCTCACGGCATCTGACATTCTAAGTGTTTTTATAAATATGGAAAAAAAGACAGGCACAGGATGAATCCCTTGTGGCACATCACCTGCAACAAGACCTCAGGGAAGAAAATGGTCTCTCCTTATTTCATGAGAATTTTGGTTTCTAGGCACTGGCTCCTGCTATCATGAAACCATTCTAGAATGCAGCTATCAGAACTGCTGCATCAACAAAATTTAATCCTTTCTTGAGGCAACAAACAAGGCTTCTCAACAATTTTTTCTGTTAATTTTGTTTCTGTCAGGTTTTTACTTCATACATGAATCTCATTAACAGATTAACTATGACTGTTACCTCAACAAATCTCCAATTAAAAACAGAGTATGTTTTAGATACATAAACACATTCTCTCCAGCTGGAAGCTTTGCTTCCTGCGTTTCCTTCACTGTATCTTCCACACACAAAGAAGTTGTCTGTAAGCAACCTTTTTGTTCGTTAGCAACTCTGCCACTTCTCTCATGACAGCAGGTCACCATTTCATCCCTTTATTCCGTCCAACTTTCTGTCACAAATCTATCTACTTGAGGTGGCACATTTAGTGCCACCTGCAACCTACTCAGCTTACAGAAGTGCCTAGTTGGGGCATTCACAAATCACTATTTCTAAGGTCAAGATGCCCAAGCAACAGAACCTTTGCAAGCTCAGCTAAATGGTACATTCAGTTCCAAGTCTGCCAGCTGCCACTCTGTGTATGTCTCCCACTCTAAACCAGGTTTTGAGTAGCAAATAAAAACAGCTCAAGTGGAATGAAAAGGAAGTTCTGAAATGAAGAAGAGGCAAAAGGTCCATCTTAGGCTACATCTGTCTATAGCCTCAAAACCCCATAACTTCAGTATTCAAGGAATGCAGTTAACTCAACAGCATTATGTACATTTGAAAAATGTGCTTACTAATTAAATATTTTGCATCATATCTCCTTAGAGAAATTACAGGCCAAATTCTTCTGCCTTTGAAGGTAACAGAAGTTTTGCCATTTGCTGCAGTTAAAGCTTAAACAGGAAAGGACTGTTCTTGTGTCAACTCAGCTTTTAACCACCATGAACATCTTGCATTGATACATATGTTTAACTAAGGCAATTATACCAAGAGCAACTGAAGCCTGATTATTTAATCTTAAATGAGGATACAATGTGGACACACACAAGAAATTGGTTGATCGCAATCATACCCATTAGAGGCACTGAGCACATCCATTTAGAGTGGTTAATATTTAAACAGAAATAGATTTCATCACCTTTTCTAAAAAGCAGCTCAGAAATATTTCACCTCTTTAATGTCAGGAATGCTTTAGTCAAACACAATTTTGTGAAATCATATGTAACAGTTCTCGGAAATCTACATTTTTGAAAAAAAAAAAATAAATTACATGCATTGTGGACTTCTACAAACCTGAAGAGGGTTTTCTGAGCAACAATCCAGAAAGTCACTCTTTCAGTAATTGAAAAAGCAGAGCACACAAAGAGGGGTGGCTCTGGGAATGAGGCTGCGTGTGGTGCAGAGACCTCCACAGACAAAGCACAGCTGCTGCTCTTTGCAATGAGGGATTAGCAGTCTAGGTCAAAGGAAAAAAGCCTCTCTGTAGCTAAGTGAGCAAACTGCAGAATGCATCCTCAGCACAGATGAGAAAGGGCCAGCTAACCAGCTTGCAAACTGCGTAGAAGCTTCTGGGAACAGGAACAAAACCAGCACCAATTTCTTGACAGAGCATGTAAAATATTTCTGGTGAAAAGCAGGGATGCCCTGCTGGAGAACTGAGGTTGCAATGACCTCTCAATTCTTTTAAATTACCTTTCCCCTTTCCCTTCTTTGTGTTCACATATATAACAAGCACTTAATCTTCATGGCAAAACCAATGCTACCTCTGGGGCTTTAACAACAGCACCTGGAAGTAACTGGCCCAGAGATAACACAAGAAGGTCTTTTAACTCTAATTCTGTAAAAACTGAAGCTGTTAAAAACTTACATAGGCACACAGGACGTTTTTTTTCCCCCCACATACAGACACTCATATCTCTTTTAACTTTCGTACAACTGAGTCATGTTGTATTTTGGCTTTACATTGGCACTTTTGGGAAATTGTATAAGCGCCAATATTTAAAGAAAAACAATTACATAACCTTTTTATTACATACTAAATGTATGTAATGTATGATTCATTTTAGCAACACTGAATGAAAAAATGAACAGTCTTCTAAACTAAGAAATAATGTTTGAATATACCAGTGTGAATGTATTTCTATTTTGGCTTTTATTTATCAATAAAGCACTGAAAACACTACTTGCAATTAGGCTGGGATCTGAAGTGGCAAATCAATTGCATGTTACAGAAGGTTTGGGATCTATTTCAGTTTGCAGTATTATAGAAGTCATCAAAATTACTTGAACTAGAAGTATCAGAAAGTTGTACTGTTCAAAAAAACTAAGAGCTTTTCTTCTTTTCCCTTGTCAAATCAAAACAAACTAAAGCTAAGGAAATTTTAATCAACTGAAAAATTCACTAAGAATACAAAGCCACATTTCCTTGCTGGTAACTGATTTCATATACTGACTTACATAAGTGTTAGTAATTGCCATTATCACAAAGGCCCTTTTCAATGGCGCTGGGGTTGCAGCTTCTGACAGATGGGAAGTTCCCAGGAGCTGTGCCCAGGCTCGGCTGAGCCCTCCTTAACATCTGGACCAGTTCCCCGAGTTCTTCTGGGAGTTATTTATATACTGTACTTCTCCAACCTGAGAGACTGCTTGCCTGACAATTGACCCTTTAATGCAAGTAATCTGCACTAAGAAATCAAGATTATACCATTGCATTGGACCAGTGAACCTAAATTTAAGCTTGTGAGCTGACACTTTGTAGACTGTGTATTATATTTAAGACACAGGCACATGTCACCATTCCCCCACAGCCCATATCCTTGCTTGAGGAACTGAGTGTTTTCAGTCCTTCTGAAACTGGTATTGATGGCCAAAAAAAGCTGATCTCCACCATGGTCAAAAGCCATTCTCTGTATGTAAACCACAACTATATTTAGAAAAGCTTTATTTAAAAGTTTTGAAAATTAACAGAAAAGTAGGACTCTTTGAGGTTAGAAATATTTTTTGGTTCTACAATGACTATCACTAAGCAACTATTTATTTACATACTTTTACAGCAGTAGATGCTTTGTGAACTGCGTAATTACACTGTTACTTACATAGCTAAAAAAATAAATAAATCAAAGTACCTTCAATTTCTGTTTCTAAAATAAAGGCTATCACCAATATACATGTTTGGAGTGTACATAGTGCTCCACACAATTTTATAAGGAGTGCAGTTGAAAACGCCGGAATCTGAAAATTTATCAACAATTTAAAGGGAAGACACAACCTGGACTGCTTCTGCCCCCAGTATTCAAATCATGCTAGAAAAGAAAAACCCTGTTATTTTCAGACATTCTTTAGTGTTTTACAAGGTTACTTTTTCCCCTGCAACGGATTCACTATTTCCTCTTCCAAGAGCTTCTCTACCATCTCAACTGCACAGCTCTGCAAAGGACACAACTTCTCTCTTCCTGATGTCAATGGGAATGATTTTTAGAATTAGGTGTGTTAGCACTATTTAAAAATACCAGAAAACTCTGCCATAGTTTACAAGAGAATTTTAATTCTCACTACTCTGGTCTATGGAAGGTGGTAAAATACAATTTCAAAAGTTTAAACATCTTTGTATTGAAGTGAACAGGGATAATAAGAAGGGCTTTTGGAGCCCAGTTCCCCACACCCAGTTGGTGCTATTTCTTCTTTATACAGTCTCAGAAGAAAGCATCAGAAACACCTAAATGGAGGAGGTGCTGACAGACTCAAAACTTTAATTGAGACTCCTTTCCCACAGTGCCTCCCACACAAAGCTGTAGAGTTTAAAGATTTTAACATCTTATAAGCATGAGACAATTCCTTTTCCTGTGACCTTGCTTAGTCTCTGCTAAATGGTATTAAAACATCAGATTTCAGTTCCTTGAGCCACTGAGCAAGGTACCTAATATACCACAGCTGCACCTCAATTTCCAGAGTCTTAGAACAACTCATACTGAGTACATATAAGCACTGGCCAGTCTGTTGTGGGATGTTTTACTGCCTTCACAATAAAGTTGTGGAAAATATCGCTTACTGTGTATTAAAAATTAACATCCTACTGCTAAGCTGAGAAAGGCCAGAGAGAAAAACTTGATCAGAAGCAGGTAAGTTCTTTGCCAACTTCTTGCATTCTGTCTTGTTTCCAAATACACAAATCCTTTCCATAGAATGCAAGTGCTCTGAGAAGCCCCTTAGCTGTGCTCCTGTCTGCTGAGAGCACACAGCCCTCTCCTGGATTCTGCAGCACTGGCCCATAATGTCTTTGCAGCACTTAAGAAATCTCCAAGTGACCAAAGCCTCAAATGAAAGTTAATTCCACTCTGAAAGATTTTTAGGCAATGTTTCGAAGAAGTTCCCACTAAGAGTATCATACAAAAGGATGAAAGCAAAACCCATGGAAGTACCAACAACTACCCGTACTAGCAATGGAAAAGTAAGTTATGGCAACATAGACCTTTGCTAGGAAAGCCAGAGTGGCCAGTTCCCCTGCCTCCACCCTCCCTTCCAAACACTTCTGTCAAGTAACATTCAAAGACAAATACAAGTCTGACTTCGAACCAAACTAGTGTTTCAACTCAACTAGAACTCTATCTTTGAACTTACAGGGTGTGCACCATTTTCTTCACCTAAGAGGAGACTGTGTGGGAACAACACGAAATACAAGATCATCATGAGAAAGACTGGAGTCACAAAAGACATGGCTCCTCCCTGAAACCCATCTGAAAAGTCTGAGCACCTGCTGGATATCCCCAGTTACTGACTCACATTCAGTCAAATTTTAGAAACATCTGATTTATTCAAAATACCACAGGTGACATCAACTAACGCAAGTTAGCTTGCTTGAGCATGTCTTTTTCCAAGCATGCATTCTGTAAGAAGTCCATTTTTGAAATTCACAATTTTTAATGCATGTTTTTAAAAAGAGATGATAAAGTTAAGTATTTCAAATCTGGACAGTTCTCTTAGTTACACCAAATTCTGTTGCTGAGTCTTAAACTTATGACAGTCTCAATAAAACCCCTTGTAAACTACAGGGAGCCCCTTTATACAGATATAGCAATTTTGTCATAATTTTTAATTAGAAAATTCCATTTTTACTTAATTTCCATCTACCTTTCATAAAAAGTCAACTCAAGAGTTTACTCCACAAAACACAGTAATGTATTCCCCTGTGATGAAGAATTCATATTCTATAATTCAGTTTTCCCAGCAAAACAGTAAAATAATTATCAATATTTGATAACCCTGGATGTATTGAAAAAGCTGGGTAGGGCATCATTATGCTCTCCTCCTTTCATAAGGATAATACTCTAAGGACTGTCCTTCCATTCGTGGCGTTTTCCTTTGCTTTCTTTCAGGAAGTGTTGCTAAGGTAACAGACTATCATCCACTACTACGTCCAAGGGTCCAGCAAGGTTTTTCTCAGGAATGATAGACTAACAATTACAAAACCTGTATCCTTTTTGTTTAGGTGGGCTTTTTTTTTTTAAATAAAGAAAAAAAATTAAGGCAGAATTATCACATCCCCAATGCACATAATGTGCAACAACCATACATTACCTAAAGCATGCTCCTTCTCTCTCCAAACATGATTTTCATTTTGTAACTAAATAAGGAGAAGCATTTAACCCATCATTAAAGCAAAATTTTGGGGTTTTTTTCCACTTCTAGAGCCAGTATGGTATTTAGCTTTGCCCTTTGAGAAAAGGCACCAGACAGTTCTGTTAAGCAACAGTTCCCTGAAATAAGGACCTGGCACTGTGTGCACAAAATCATTACAGACCTATTTACTGAACTGACTCACACAGACTAACTAAGCCTGGCTCAATTAATTCAGATTTATATACTTCATTTAGAGTTTCTGGTATTGTGAGTTTACACCACAAGCCATTTTACTACTAAACATATATTCCAGCATAACAGATCTGAGAATTTACCCAAATTAAAGTGGTTGTTATTTGTACAGCCAATGTCTACAAGCAAAGTCAAAGTAAGTGGCTTTTTTTGGCTTAAATAAAATTTAGAAATATGCACAGCTCCAAGACTCAGTAAAGTCTCATCCCTATACAGATGACATGGCAGGCAAAGCCATGAGCCAATGTACAATGTCTATACGTTAAAATAATCTTGCCTTAGTTTCCTTAGAGGTAATCAGTCAGTATTTAAAGACTGGGGTCCCTTCATTTTATATTTTACCAGAAGCATTCTGAAAAACAAAAAGGGGTTCTAAGACCCTATATTATTAATACCTCTGGAAGTCAACACTCATCATAAATATATACCTATCTATGTCTACATATCTATATGTATATCTTCTAATTTTGTAAATCAAAGTTTACTGCTGAACTGCCTTAGTACACTTTAGCCCAGTTCTGACTCCGAATACATATGTGCTATGTATTATATGTATAATATATGAATATATGTGTACATAATAAACCTGTTAAGTGCTTATATATTTCCAAATCTCTTTCAAACATGGCTTTGGCTCGGACACCTGTTTCTTTTGCTAAGGAGTCTTAGTGACTGAAAACTGCTGGGAAATGATGAGACTCAACCACTCTCTCCACTGCTTGACTGTCCTATGAGCAGGATCTGCCTTATAATAGTCCCTGGGAGATGCCCATGTCACGGCACCCTTCTCAACTACCAATGTTCCAGTGGAGCCTGTGGTACAAATCAGCTGGGCATCGGTCCTGCAACCTCTTCAGTATCCTTGCACCTTCCTTAGGGCCAGGGAGACCCCACCCTGGGCCGAGGGAAAAGCACTCAGCACACTATTTGGTACCCTGCTTCCCACCTCCCCAGGAATGCAGGGCACTCCGAAATCACTCCTGACTGCAAACACTCTAGGACAGAATCTTGTTGCTCAGCAAGGGAATATGATGGTGTAAGTGAAGGTTGTTTAGCCTGGGGGCTTTAGCCTGGAGGAAAGGAGGCTCAGGGGAGACCTTATCACTCTCCACCTGCAAGGAGGTTGTAGCCATTTGGGGTCTGCCTCTTCTCCCAAGCAACAGGATGGGAGGAAATGGCCTCAAGTTGCACCAGGAGAAGTTTAGATTGGATATTAGGAAAAAATGGTTCACCAAAAGAATTGTCAAGCTCTAGAACAGGCTGCCCAGGGAAGTAGCAGAGTCACCAACCCCGGACGGATTTAAGAGCCATGTAGATGTGACACTTGGGGACATGGTTTAGGGGTGGACTTGGCAATGCTGGGTCACAGTTGGACTTGATGACCTTAAAGGTCTTTTCCAAACTAAACAAATCTATGATTCAAAGTCAAAGCCATGTGCTAGAAGCACCTGAGGAAGCCCAGCTGACTGCAGCCTTCTTGGTTCAGAAGCCTTTGACAGCATGTAGGGCACTTTTATTCTTAAAACTTTGTGGACTTTGTAAGTTGAACCCCCACTAAATATTTTGCCCTTCATGACCCTAATTTGTAGTTAAGTGGGAGGCAGGAGTTACACAGTCCAGAGGGTTATTGCCACTGGCTTCTCACATGCCCAGGGGTACACACTGGTTATCCATCCACTCCATTAGACACAGAACTGCATTACTGCAGATGGCCCCAATCACCTATTCTCACTTTGAGATCTTCCTGCTGATCTTGCTTTAGTAGAGGGGAAATCTGTGCCTTCTGTCTCACTAAGGCAACCTAGAGAACTTGGAGGCAACCAGCAGACACCTGCTTTTCACAGAACCATGCAAATGGAAAGGAAGCTTCCTGACTTTAAAGACAATATTAAACACAGAAAAACAGCATAACCCTGATGAGTTCAGGCTGTCACGGATTTACATTGCTCTCTGCAGAGTTTCATTTTGAAAGTGACAGTGTAAGCTTCATCTCACAATTATCAGGCCTTTTTCACTGGTGGCCACCAGACATTGCATTAATAGAATTTAAAAAAANGCTTTCAGCAGTGGTCCACTATAAATCAAAGCCAAAAATAAAAATGAAACAGACCGCGAAGTGTTATCAGTGGACAACACACTAGCAACAATATGCTCTGAAATATTATGTGAAATGTTATTTACAGGAATTATATCAACCTATGACTTCTGTGAATAGTGAAGGTCACAAGAGCTGTCAAAAACAGAGTTCCCCCAACTGTGCAGTTCAAAAAATTGCAGTCAGATAGATGAGCACGCTTTGCCTTGGATCAGCTGCCATGACTATCTACACCTATAGCTTTGGGAAGTTAGCACTGAGCTGTAGGGGCTGATTATAGGGTTAAACAGAGTGGTAACCTCAGCTAAACATAAGAGGGAAGTTGTCCTGCCTACACAAATACTTGGCTCTAGTCTTCAGCAAACAAGGGCAACATCAGTATTAATGTGATCAGGCATTAAATATTTTTCAATTTTACCCCTTAAACTAGCTTGCCATACCGTTGTCTTGCAGTTGGACTGTTAACTCTGGAAGAGGAGGAAAGGGTCAGTGTTTTCACAGAGAGGGCAGCCGATACTGCAGCAGCAAGGACTAAGACTCCTGAAATTGCTGACAAAGAACAGCACTTGGTGCCAGCGGTAGCCAAATCCTCACATGGAATGTACACCCAAATTCAGTTATGACAAAGTTGGGTAGCAGGTTTCACTTCCTTCAACCTTGTGCTTCTCATTCCAAGCTTCTCTTTGTTTTCTTTTCTTGATCAGCCACATCTCGGCTGAATGTCTGACAGCAGTCATACTTCCCTCAGGTGAAGTGGTTAAGTAGAACACACAACAAAAAGACTGATTACATCAGGTAGTCAGTAAAGACAGGTCTATGCTAGTTAAAGGAGGGTGGCTTACACATTATTTTAAAATTTAAATCCAGTTTTCTGCTATTAGGCTAATACACTTTCACCTTGGAGTCCTCCAAGTTTTCTTCACTACATTCTCCTATGACAGGAGGCTCTGACATGTAACATCTCCTTTTTTCTGTCTCTTCTCTATTTCCCTCCCCAGATACATATTCTAGCCCTGACAGCATAAAACAATACAGAGTTAACACTTCATTTATACATCTATACTTGCTATACCCACTAGGCAGAAAATATGACTTCAGATTCTATGAAATTGGGAGAAAACCAAGACTAAAAAGAACAATTGATATAATTTCATTCAGTATCTCAAATGTATGAGAACAGGAGTTTAAAACTTCAATGACAAAACCTAAGTCTTATTGCTGTACAGAATACATGAAAAAGTAATTTATCAACCTGTTACGAAATTCTGTGGTAACCTGCTTCCAAGTTCAGTGTATTTTCTTGAAGGAGCTGTAAAACACAAGGTATTTTTCATAATCTGGATTGGTTTATTTTTACGCATTCAGGTGGGATATTCAATTAACACAGCCTAAAAGACTAGTCTGCCCATGGTAACACATCCTTTCCCCTGTGTTTCTCTGATTTAAATGCAGAGAAAATTAAATTCTAACATGTAGATTTTATTAGGAATACAGTACTAGCTTTTTTAACTATGGGTATTCTCATCCCTCCTCACAACTTAGGCAGATGCATCCAATTAATGATGAATCATTCCACATAAATTTCCTGTTTATAACATACCGGCAATACCACCATGATAACGTACAGAGCTTAAAAAGGTTACACATCACCACTATTTTTGTTTACAGACCCCAAAAAGTGGGGCAAGGGTGTCCCAAGAAAGAAATCATCCACTGCAGATTCCTAGATGAGCTATCATTGTGCCACTTTGAAGAAACTACACTGTGCAGATAGAGATGTGCATGCTACACATTGTATACAACACACAACCAGAGACCACTACTAGAAATACAGGAGAATTCATTTATTGTGATCCTAAGGACTATTCAGCGTATTTGTAATAAAATTATGTGTGAAGGGAATGGTGGATATTTTGATCACTAAGCGCCAGGGCATTTATGACCCCTTGCTCTTCTCTATCACTTTACCCACTGAAAGCTGGACCACAATTCCACAGAAGGTGCTGAAAAAGATAAGAATGAACTAGATAAACACCCTTGTTCTGTTTATCCACACTGTCTCTTCAAACTAACTGAAGAAAAGTGCTTCCCAGCATCAAGAGAAAATAAAGGCAGCAGAGTATCTGTCTGTATCCTCTACTGAAAATTATAGTAGAGTTCCACTTTCTGGTTTATTGATCTCTGCCTGCCCTGAAGAAGTTTTCCTCTTTCAGGAATTGTTGCCTTCTCCAGGAGCCCATTGCTCACATACTCCTGGATCAGGCCATAATGCCCTACTTTCTGATCCCTCCTAAGGAGGCCTGTCAAGCCCCACTCGGAAAGCTCAGTGTTTCAAAGGTGCTTCTGTCATTGCTCAAATGCTCTGTGGTTGAAAAGACGAACACCCTGAAGGCAGCTGATCACAGGTAGCCCTCTCTTTCATTTTTTAAATAATGACTGATGGAAGGGAACACCTTTCTCATACATTCAGATACGAACTTTACACGGTCGTCGTACCTGAAGTTCAGTTGTTTGCTTTTGTTTAAACACCAACAGAAAAGGGTTTTGCTGCCATAAACAAAAAAGTTCCCCATAAAAGGTAAAAAAAAATCCAATATGCCACTGAATACAGTATTTTATTTTAAAACAACCTATGTTCCCATGAAGATTTTTTTTGAAAAGTTGGTTGGTACATAGTTCCATTTTTTTCTCATTTTGAAAATTACTAAACTATCTATACTCTGAACAGCCTAGAATAAACTTCCACAGCATACTTCAGTCCCCTTTAATGTGCATAACTTTTCCTGTATTTTGATTTCAGCTTTCAGAGTTAGAATCCAGTGACAGGAATCTTAAAAGCATTTTTAAAGGTATTTAAAGAGTACAGCCCTATCCGACTTGGGAGAATGGAAAAGTCTACAAGGAACAACGACTGATTTTTTGGCTATCACCTTCCTCCTGGTCTTAGGGGGAAATCTTGTGCACAAGCTCATTGTTTTTGATCAGGCACTGTAAAGTGCACACCTAAATGAAAGGCTCTCCAGTGCAGGGGGCAAGTTGTTTTTCATCCAGTCTGGCTCACTAATGGTTAAGATTTTAAGCCTTTTGACCTTCAACAAAGAAATTGCTTTGAATTTTATTAAAAGCTTCTTCTCACTGACCATTTTGATTGTTGAGGTTTTAAAGGACACAAGCAGAAACATTCCAGAGAACATAATAATAAATAAATTGAACACAATACAGGTAACTAGGTCTTTCAGAAATCTGTAGGGACTCCAGGAGATGAGCAGTTGATTTCTTCAAGCTGAGCAGAGAAGCATGAAATGAACTTCAAGTTGCAACTAACTAGGGAGACAAGTAAGAAAGAACATGTCCCATTTTAATATTACTTACTACTGGGATTGAAAAGGCATTTTAACAGCAAAGAGGAAGATCCTGTAATGGAGGAAAGCCTCAAATCTAGAGTGATCTCAAAGCACTAATTATTTTAAGTGATGACAATTTTAGAGGTCTACACATGCCAGAATGTAGTTTCTATTTTAAAGCACTATGAAGTCTATTGTAACTGAGAGGAACAAAATTCCATTGATTCTTTAGAGAATAAACTTAAGAAAACTCTTAGAAAAACACAAGTAGAAAGCTTGCTACTAGCTCTAGTGATAAACTTATTAGTTTTCACTCTATGCAAAGGAAATGGAACAATATTAAGGCGAATGAATTTAGGTGTAGATCAAAAAATGAAGGATTATGCTGCCAGGGAGTGAAGGATTACCATCACTTACCTCCCTCATCCAGAAGCTTCCCACTCAGGGGCTGGGATGTATCTGAAGAGTAACATGTAATGGAAATTTGTAGTATTAAATTAACTGCAGCTGATTGGAAGCACCTGATGGAGAAGAGGTGAGAATACCTGCTGTTTTAGAAGCGTGAATAGGATAATCCCCTAATCTGACTTTCTGGTCTTCTGCCCTGACATTAACTATTTAGGTTAAAATTTGTCTGAACACTGGAAAAAATACTATTAACAGTCAGTTACAAAAATCTACTGGAGAGTAGTTTCCAGACCAATAAAATGGAAATAGGCTCAACTTATGGTTCTTAACTGAAAGCAAAGCCTCATGGCACCAGTACTCAAATAACCAAGCAATACACTTAGCATCAAAAGGACACGCAGGTTTTCACTGATCAGCACAGCGACACAGCCAAAAACTCAAAGCACACCTATCATCTCCTCAACAGACTAGTTAAATACGTAAGTCAAGGCTGCAGAAAACAAAATCTTACCTAGTAAGTGTGTACTCCCTGAGTCCTGAATGCAGGTTCATGGCGGAAAAAGTACCTATGCATCCACGCAATCGTTTATCTCGACCGATCTTCCACGTTACAAACAGTGGGCTGCGTTAGGGAGGAAAAGAGAGACGTGATCACAGAAGCAATTTTGACGGTGTGAAATTTCAGCAACAATGCCCTTCCATTTCAGGCAACAGAGGGGCCAAATCTCTAGAATAACTATATCTGAGCAGGGTATAGCATTTAGAACTGTCCTTTGCAATTCTTTTGACTATTCTAGAAACAGTTTCTATTGTATCATGTGATACAATAGAAAATAAGATTACGGGAATTATTTATTATTATTATATAAGATTATGGGCAGAATGAAACCTCTTGGTAACAGATCTGATACGCTCAGTGTCCCTCACTGTTACCCCTTAACCTTCTCCTGTGAATGGGAAAAGCCTCGCCATAGAGACTTGTATATAAGGAAACCTTTATGAAAGGGAAAAATATGCCACACTAGCCCACCCCTCCTCCTGAACACAAATACTTTGGTCTTTAATACTGCTGGCAAGAAACAGAAATCCTTGGAAGACAGCAAAATTTAAGAATACTCTTTAAACTCTAAGAGTAGATCAGTCACTGCACAGCGTAACAGAGCTGGGTGAAACTGTACTGGGGGTACATACACAGGGACATGTGCAGTTTTGGACTCTCAAGGAATAGTCTCTATCCCTTTTCTCGTTCCATCCCACTTGCTTTGTCTGGTGTGGCATGAGACACTCTTCATGTGGCAGCAGAAAAGGAAATGCCTCTCAGTCCCTACAGTACCAACACAGCAGCACTCAGTCCTCTGCTAACCTCCTAAAACCTGTTATCACCTGCTGGTACAGCAACTTCCTCCTTATGAGATTAAGCTGGACAAGTTCCCCTCTTTCAATGATGATGAATAAAAGAGGAAGCTGAAGTCACAGTTTTCTTTAGGATTTCCTTTTATTTCTTTTTGACTGCCACCCCCCTTCCTTTTTATAAAGTTGTTTTATAAATACTGAAAAGCACCAAGCCAGAAGGGCCATTATCTAAGATTTAGCAGAATGTAGGCTATTAAATTATTCTCCAAAAGTGGCATCTTACCACAATTTTCAGGAAAGGTATCCCAGTTGCCCCTAATGGCAGCAACAAAATTATTAGAATGCAATGGTACTGAAGACACTCTCTCCCCTTGCACAGAAAGAAGCATGAATAAGATTCAAACTGGACTTTAGGATTATTCTCTTGACCTTTCTCTTTGGATTATGAGATTTATTAGCTGTAATACACTTAGTGGAAGGCTGTAATTCAGAGAAAGATATACGCATTTACTTTCTTGTCAAAACTGAATTCCTTCTAAGATGTGTCACTACTGCTGCTTTCAAAGGACAGTAGAAGACCAGAGACCATCACTGAATGTCAAGTAGTACAGAAACATTTGCATAGGCTTTGAAGGTCCCTGTCAAAGAGTACTAACAGACAACGTAAAGGTTACATGCATGTACTTTTGTACTAGTGGTAACAGCAGTATAAACATACTGTTCAGATTAAGTTGGGTAAATGAACTGCCACTGGTAGCCACACATTCCATTCAACCAAAAAAATCTTACTAAAGATGCTTTTCTGACCTTTCAACTTCTGTATTGCTCCCCAGGAGCCACTGAAGGTATCAGTATGTCTACACAGAAGATCTAAGCCCACTGAACAGAATTACTTAATTACCATCCCAGATGTCTTCCAAGTGTAATATGGACCAAAGGTTCAGAACAGTCAGTGACTTCAATCCTCAAGAATGAAGAAATAAGGCTGAAAGGGACCTTCAGGGCTCCTGCTATTGTAAGGAATAATTATGTAATTCTGTTCATAAATGATCCATATTCTACATGTTAAAAGTAGAAATAATGTGACATAATCCCCAAAATGAAAATTTAGAAGGTTGCCTTAAAACCTTGCTGAAATTCAGAGTCTCCGGGAACATTCCTACTTCCTGCCAAAATGTTTTCCCAGTCAGCTTGTACCTACATGCCAACATTGTCCCTTAGTTTAAATAGTTCTTTCCCTTCCTGGTTATTATTCCCCAAAGTATTTATAGAAAGAATTCGTATGCCTCTTCAGACTTCACTTTGCTGAGTTGAATGGGTTGTGCTCATTCAGTTTCCTCTCAAAAGGGACCTTTCCATTCTGACCATCACATTTCACCTCGACACTTCTTTTCAGTTTAAGTTTGCCTTCTTGAACATCCACATCCAGAACTGCAGGCAGAATTACAAAGGAGGATGTTGCACCTGGATGGATGCTTCCATTTTTGAACTAGAAATACTGACTCCTACATGTTAGCATTAATTCTCACAGCCTGATGTCAAGTCCAAGCCTTATACAGAACATTTCTAGTCTTATACTAAACAAAGAGCATAGGAAACCTGCTCATAGAAGCCAGACAAGCCAGCAAAGAAAAGAACATTTTTCTTTCTAGTGATGTTCTTTTTACTGGCATGCTTGGTTTCAGCTGCTTGCCTGCCTGCCTTCCTCAAGCCCAAAAACTTTTCTTGTTTTAAAGCCAGTAACACACCAATAAACTTGCTACAACTTAACTGCAAATCTGAGGCTAAGGTGCCAAACTCCATCGATACTGATGTCAAAAACAGCTCAGGAAAAAGAAATTCTAATTTTCATCTGGTATCTGTTTTTCTTAAAATAAAAAGGAGGGGGTTTTGAGCAACACATTGTTAGACCTAAAAATCTTGAGGAAAAAAGGAGAAGAGGTGGCAGAGATGCAATGCTGGGAGTCCCTGTTATCCAGCAATGTACAGCAAAGATGATGGCCTGCTGGAGATCAGAGTCCTTTCTTTGCCTAAAGAAGTTTGAAGCCACATAGCCCACAAGAGTCAAAGAGCCTGTTGGGGTGGAATGTTCTCACCTTTCCCCTGATGTAGTCAGAAAGCTGGAGGGGGTTTTGTTGTCAGTTAGTTAAAAAGAAAATAATGATAATTGAAAAAAAAAAAATAAAAAAAATCGCTAAACCAAATGTTGCACTTCCCTGGAAGGTGCTCTAACAACCAGCTTCAAGTAGTTCTCTTAGTTTAGGAAGAAGCATAAAAGCAAAACAGCTCCAAGCTTGCGAGCGAGCTCTCTTGGAACCAGCAAACTCAGAACTTTATCTGTCTGATGGGTTATCCAGCTTCTCTCCCCGGTGCCAGGAACCCCTGACATAGGCTGCTGACAGTGTTAACAACAGGAGTGATGCAGAGCATCCCCAAATACTCAGCAGCTGACAGCTGGTGGGAGATGTTTCCAATTGTACAGGAGAAGAAAAAGGGACCAAATCTGGACTCTTTGAAGCCTCTGTAAACATGACAACCACACTACTTCCATAAGGGTCTTCATTTTGTGGTATTCTTTTGTTTGTTTGTGAGCCAGACAACAAAAAAGTATTTCCACCTAAAAATTTACAGATGCCACAGCAAATTCACAAGCAACCTGAAGACTATAAACTCCCCATCCAGCCATCACATGATTCACTATTTATTGAAAAGTCTTGCCCAGTTCTAATCTAAAATAGCAGGAACTGTTTCAGTTATTTGCTATAGAGGTTGTCAGGCACTAGTCCATGAAAAACAGTTAATCATGTGTATTGTTTTTCTCCTCCTTTCAGTTGCAAAACTGAGTTAAAGAGAGAGTTGCAACACAGTAAGAATTTAAACTGAAATCACTTCCTTATGTACAACTGCAGTCATCAAAAGGTGCACACATACATAGTCGGTCTCTTTCTACATGAGTGTATCCAACACTCTAAACACCGACCTTAAAAGCAAGCTAGAAAATGTGCAGCTTCAAGCCCAGGTGCACAGATCACCAGATCAGAGCTGCCTATGTGTCACTCCAGTTACTATTACACTATTTTCATTAATAAAGAAACTAGGACAGCCTGGTACTTTATTTGAGCATTAATCTGTTACAACTTCTGCAGAACTGGAGCACTTCATGTGCAGGTCACAAAGCATAAACCTACAAAGAGACTGAATGCAAATATCAAAATACTCTCTTATACAGCACGCTTATCAGCACCCTAAGCACACTTGCTGATGTTTCACAACCAAAATCCCCTAAACCAATTACTGACCTGCTTGCTGGATGTTACTGAAAATATTTAGACTGAAAGCAGAAGTGTGCAAGCTATTTTAGCAATCAGTCAGCTATCATGGTTAAGAGTCAGCATGCCAACAACTTACACTGACATCATGCACTGCTAAAAATATCTTCTTTCAACATAAAGCACTACCAGATACAAGCTCCGTATTTACCAAAAAGGTGAAGAGATTCTTTAAGTTGGGGTGTGGGGGAGAAAGCAAGAGCTATGAATACACTAGCCTTGTTCTGGTACCCCCAGAAGCAGTATGGAAAGCTTCTTTTCCTTCTTATGGATAAGGAGAAAAAGAAAGGGGAGGAAAGTGGAAAATAGGAGAAAGGAAGGGTAACAGATCAAGGAGATTCCTCTGCTTTTATAAAATATGAGTAAGGGTTTTTTTTCCCTTGTTTCACTTGAACACTTCCAAGTAACAAAAACTTGGAGAACTTTGAAGTGAAAAGGATTAAACTTAATGAACTGAAAGGTAAAATGATATTTAGAGAGATATTTTAATTAGAGTTATTTAACCACTATCTTTTATAACCAGAGAAGGGAAGAAAAGTCTCTACAGCCCTAATGTTACCTGACACCCAGGGATGTAGATCTGACACTTTAAAAAGCAGCACACTCAGCCCCTTTGCAAGACCAGAGTGCTTCCACTTCAGCTCTGAGCATTTCCAAGCTCCCACACACCCCAAAAACACTCGGAACAAGTAAAGTCACTCTGGTGATGTTTTCCTTTTTGTTTCACACAAGAGAACAAGCTATTTTTCCTGAGTTCTAGGAATTTCAACGCTTTTATTTTTTAACATAAAGCTTACTCTGTCATATTTGGGATCATGCTACACCTTCTAATAATGCTAAACCTTATTATAACACTGTTTGCAACTCAAAGCACGTGGAGGAAAAGAAAGTTTATTTAGAAACTGGAACAGTATACTGCGATCCCTCGCACACGCAACGCCAGCCGTGCTCAGGAGCACAGAAAGCAGCCTCCTTGCTGACTGATGCACCCCAAACGTTGGGACATTCCAGGCTATGGCATTCCCAGCAGTCACAATTCAGGGAACTAACTGACATTACCTGACATAAGAGAATGCAGGTCAGTAGTGAGGGAGGCGGGCACGTGCCCAGTCTACTGAGGGCACCAGCACAGACACTGAGGCACGGGGCAGGGATGTGGAAAGGACCTAGTTTGTGATGAAAGGGGAGACGTGATGGATGATATTATGGAGCCGGGCAACAAGAAGAAAGTCTGATGGGTGTCTTTCTGCAACAGTCATCACGTAAGCACACAACGTGGTGTGAGGGCATTTTAGCTTACCAGATATAGTCTGGAAAAACTCTGGTAAAACACAAGAAAGTCAAGGCAAGAGTTCATGAATCTCCAAAGGGGAATAAGAGAATAACAATAGCCCTCCACCCCAAATTATAAAGACAGAATTTGATAAATGTTGACAATTAATACATAAGACTTTCTCAAAGACAAGAGAAGCAACAAAAGGAAGAAGTCAGTAGCTTCTCACAGGAGCTCCAAGCTCCTTCCTCAAAGGAAATGGGCACAAGTGCAAAGAAGACCAGCAATCACAGCAATGGATCCTCCTGGGGAAATTGGAAATAAAACCAGGTTATTGAAAAGAAAGACAGAAAAACAGCAAAGCACAAGAAAAAGAGGCACGATGAAAACAATCCACTTACAACATGACATTGGATTATTAATGAGTATAAAGGGAAAAAAACTGTTATAATTTATGAGGAGAAAGACTAGGAAATTGTTGGCCAGCTACTTAACTCAGAGACTCAGTGGAACATCAGCAACAGAAGATGCTAAGAAACCCAAACTGTAAGTGCTCAGTTTAAAAAATCATAATGGTAAGAACAGGAACGTTGGGATTGACTGCCTGGGAAGATGTACAGCTGCCATCACCAGGGTATCCTCAAAGGCCTCAAAAAACAGGCCACTGTCAGTCAGGAATGCTGTAAATGTATTAACCCTTTAACAAGAGGCCAAATGGCCTCCTGATGTTCACAGCAGACTCTTGATTTTGTATGATGCAAAGTAAGAGAACAAAGGAAAAATTCACACCAGAAACCGTGTGTTAAACTGTGGGAGAGACAGTTGCCATTAAAAACCTCCAGGACTTTAAAAAAAAAAATAAATCTGAACTCCACATTCATCTTATGCTTCTGTATGTTTCCTTCTATGTAACCAGAATCATGGAATTGAATGGAGAACAAGAGATATGTAATATTGCCCATATTTTAAGGATTAGAAAACATTAATTATTTATTGCTTCAAGGAATACAAGACTGAGTAGTTACAGTGAGGTTCAAGGTGTTATTCAACATTTTCTGAATCAAGAATAGAAAGCAGTTTCTTCATCTCAAGTTCAAAGTGAGTTCAGAAGTGAAAATTTAGAGAAGACCATGGGTGATATTTTTCCTATTCTGAAAGCCAACATAAAGAGTCTTTTGGGCTAGAGGCAAACAAAAAGTCAGTTTTTCCACTACAGTGCCATTTAATACATATTTTGACAGGAGTTAATAAAAGCACAACTTGCTTAACTAGTTTTACATGATCAAAAAAGGAATTAGCTACTGAGTAAAGTATTTCAAATCCATTTCCCTGCCTGTGTCCAACTGCACAAATACACACAAGAAATCCCAACTTACCAGGACAATGATGCCATACAGCAAAATCCATAAAGATTGGAACACACCAATGACAGACTTCCCCCAACAGGAGGAAATACATTCTGTGGTAACATTTTTTTTTCCATACAGGAAACAAGCTAAGAATCTTAAAAACAGTCTATACGGCACGATGCCTTCAGCATGTTTGGTCAATGAAGAAGTAATCCATGGTAATCCAAAGACAATCACTACAACCTACTGCCTTCAGAAGCTAGAAGCAAGATCTGCAACTTTTAAATTAAATACTATGCAATTACTAAAAATGTTGTTAATTACTTCTGAGGGTGCAGCATATTCTTTCCGTCACTCTCAGGACTAAATGATAAAATGAGCAACTCCTCCAATTACTGTATTTCAGAAACAAACATACAGAGATTTCTTTCAATAGGCTTATAAAATACTTAGTATATTTGCTGGGTTTCCTGAAATCATCACATGCCCTGGAGAGATCAGCTTCAAACCTGAGTTGCTAGGTGTGAATTTGTTAGCAAGTTCTGCTTATCTAAGCAGCTAATCTTATGGAAGGTCAGAAAGCAGCTACTATTTTAAGAATATCTAGTTTAAACAACAGTATAATCAGGGTTAAAAATAAAAGGACTGCTGACTGGTAGGTCATTTTCTGAAGTGAACCTACAACAACTTAATTCAAAATTCATTTTAAAAATGGGCATAAACTCACAAATATAGCCAGATGATGAGTCTGCACCCGCAGCAGAGCTGCTGTTCTTGCATACTGTATTAGAGGAGCTCAGGCAATATGGGCAGCATTCCAGAAAAGAGAAGGTACAAGCAACAATTTTTAAGGGGACGACAAGAAAATTTAGGTATGCTTTGACAGTACTAACAAAAATGCCCAAGCAAATGACAAAGAGTTGTTCTTTTGTACATTCTTCCTCCAACTCTCATAAGACAATCAATCAGTTTCCATGACATATGTTCGTAAGTTTGTTGTTCACTTTGCTAAAATAAATATTTACATATAACAAAATCCAGAATGGCGCAGAAATCACACACATTGGTTATGTAGGCTTATTTAGTATTGCCAAAAAAAGATTTGAATATTTACAGTTCCTCAGACTGCACTTTCAAGAAACAACCTTCAAAATCGTAATGTTCTCCATAGAGATATTCCCCAGGGTAGTACAGGTGGCAAAGTCAGAGCCCTTAGTCTGCAGCACTACAGATCACAAGGAACCTGGAAATTCCTCAGGCTGGCATCTTCCTTACAGGCAAAGTATTACTCGCTTCATTGCCCAGGGTTACTGATGAATCTTTAGCCCTATATACCTTGTTTTAAGGCAAGACACTTAACTTTTCCTCTAAAATGGAATGTTCCTTTCCCAAATTCCCAAAATGACAACTCCAGCTGGGTATAAACTGGATTTGTCCAATGGACTGATGTGTAACAGCGTCTGCACAGGCACACAGCTGAGCTTGCACACACCAACCAAGAGCACATTCCAGTTCATCAGCTTGTACTGCTTCAAACTACAACCACAGCTCCTGTCTACCACAAACTCCAAGATCATCAAGCTGGTTTACAACTCAATCAGCAGGTATCAGGCTTATATACCTGGAGAGGTGCTACATCATTAATTGAAGTCATCTAGAATTGAGTATCTTCAGAGCATCAATCCCTAGGGCTGTATGTTACTCACTAAGGCCATTTGTATCTCCAAGATACTAAGAGCAAGTTGAAATAAGGACCCAACACAGATCCTATGCAGCTAGGCCAGAAAAAACATAGGCATGACTCTGTTTTTTGAGAAGGGGTTTTTTTAAATTAAAAAAAAAAAAAAATAAAAATCAAGCCTTACATATTTCTAACCCATACAGCTGTGAAGAAAGCTTTCCAAGCATGACCCAAGTATTAGCCAATGCAATATCACAAGGTTATTCCAGCACCTTGGCTGCCGATCTTAGCAACAGCAGTGTTAGCACAGCCTTTATGTTTACTATTTCTTGTCAGAATCATCCATGCAAAGGGGAAACCATTAGTCATTTCAAACTGAAAATACTCCTTGCAATGATGAAGAACAGTGGTGTGAAGCTGTCACCCACACAGAACAGGGAGGGGAGAACACAACTTGTGGGGAGATAGGAGGAAGAAAAAAGCAAGGAGGAATAAAATGGAAAACTCATAGCTCCTTCAAAAGGAGCTATGTGAAAGTGAAGGAACAGTGGGGAAAGAGAAGAGGTTTTCACCTTCCTCTGAATGCCAAGTAGAACGCGTCTGTTAGTCTTAAATAATAAAAGCTAACAATGCAGAATGGAACTCCCAGAATGAGACAAGAAGTAACATCCTCCTTAAGATGCCAAAGCTCCTCACCAGAGCATTATGGCAGTACCTTCTGTGCTCAGGCACACCATGATCCCTTGCTCTTCTGTATTTCCCTCTGACTAGTCAGTTTACCCTCCTACCCTGTAAACTTCTGCTAATCCTATCCAAGGCCTGACCCACAGGGTAAATAGAGAAACCCACTCCTCAAAACCAACCAACCATCTCTATTTCAACACCAGAAACTACTAAAGACAATAAATAATCAGCTCTGCTTTTCTATAAAGGTTCATTGCTTTATACGTATTCTTTACACTAAAGGTGCCTGTAAGTCTCTCAGCACAGCTTGAAGACAGACATCCCTCAGCTAGTTCAGGTGAGCGTGTTTATCTGAGCAGCACAGTGCCATATGTGTGAGAGCAGATAGGATGGCTCTGCACTTGGCCTAGATGATTCTGGCTCTTATTAAGCATTAGATCAGGAATTGCTGAACTGTACAATGTTTTGTAACAGAGCCATAAGCACATAACACTCCTCTGATCAGCACTACCAGCCTCACACAATTTGAGATGTGACAAGGTATTATAGAATTTGTACTCCATCACACTGAACTCATTACATTTCAAAATTCATTCTTCTGCCCACTGCGCTCGTTTCTATATTTCATGTGTTTTTATCCTCTGTGTCCATTCCCCCAATCCTTCCATCTCTTCTTCCTTTTCTGTCCTCCCTCCATCTTAGGTACTTTATCTCTCTTTGTAATCAATGTCTAAAAAGCGGGGAGAAGAAATAATGTAATGAGCTGTGGAATGCAGTAACTTGGGGATTACAAGTCAGTGAGGGTTGATGACTTTCTCCCTAAATGAGTCTATTTGCTTCCATAAAATCTGGAACCCTCATTTTGATTAACACTTCTGGAGCATTCAGCATTTCCCAAAAAATTACAGAAAGTTATAAGAAAATGGATTTTGAAGTGGAAACTTTAAAGTTTTTTGGAACTTCTCTTACCAAAAGAATGCTTAATCTTTCAAGATGGTACACATGCTTATTAAACGCATCCAGAGTAAAGGACTGCTGCTCCAGATAAAATTCTGCTCTAATGTGAAAAGCACCCAAGAACAAGTGTTATCATATTGTAGGTTACTAAGACACCATAATTTGTAACATTTAATAAAATTATATAACACTATATATATACATTATAAAACTCTTCACATTTACGCTCTGACCTACTTAAGCAATTCTTTCCCCCCAATTGCACAATTATGAACCAGAGCAGAAAAATCAGACTTTATGAAGTTAATAAATCAATTCAGTGTCATTACAAATTATTAATGTTACTACTTCAGAACCTGTAGTCACTTATGACTTCCTGTATATTTAAATGTTCTGAATGTTAACAAATATACTTTTGTTTCCTTGATACCTCTATTAGTCATCTGTTATACCTCTTTTAATCAAATCAAACTAATATCATATTATACATTGAAACGATAGGTTTGTTAAAAACTATTCACAAAGCAAAACTGGTATTATCTCCCTGGCTATTTCTTTCTCATTGCCCAGAAGACATTACACTATTTTATGTTCCCTTTGATAGCTGTCGACTGAAATACCTGAGCCAAAAAATAATCAAATAAGTTTGGCTACACTTCATGTGTTTCAAACTAGACCGGTCCCACCCAAAGTCACCTCTCCACCCAATTTTCAAAGAAATTGAGCAACTTCAAACCACACGCAGCTCCCACATCTAAAAATGAAATCAAACACATGTACGCCATATCCAAACGTAGCCACATTGACAAACTAGTAAGTCTTCAAATTAACAAGCACAAATTAACAAGGACTGGCATTACTTATCCTCCCAAAGCAACATTATGGAATCTCCTCTTGAGGAGGAGCAAGTAGTCCTGAATTAGAGATACCCATGTTAAGAGAAAAACAGTCTAAAGGGTGCAACGTGGTCACCCTAAAAACATATAGTTGGAAGCTTTGCAAGTCAAAGTTGAAACAATTTCAGTACCATCAGATCTCATGTATAGTTTATGAGAATTCTAGGTACAAACTGGAATGGGGACAAAATAATTCCAGTGAAAGTATTTTCCTTTGAATAATAATTTTTTTGCAACTAGTGCTTTGAAAGGATTCAGCAGAACCCTTTCCTAAAGTTCCACAAATGTATGGAAACCCAAATGTTTTTGGAACACCACATCCAAAATGTTTCAGAAAGCTGCATGAGATCTCCAGAACTTCTACCCCCTAAAAGAACAGTGAAGAGAGTGTTAAAGAGATGTGATAAGAACAGCTGCAGTGCTTAGATTTTTATTTCCTTACAAGTCACTAGCACAAATGCAGAAAACATTTGTTTTGAGGCGCTGGTATAATGTTTCCTCTTCTATCACAGCAGAATGACTCGGGCATAAAATTAGTTTTGAAATTTGATAGAGAAAAAGCATTCTCCAGGCACTAGAAGTCTGGAAGCTTTGTGCAGCAGCATCATTTCCATTCTTTTAAGAGAGCAAACAATTCCATGCTCACAAGTAATTGATGCATATTTACTGCAAACCAAGGGCCAGAGAATATTATTTTGCGTAGATATCAGACAGCAGCTTAACACACGACTCCCACCTCTCGAGTGTATACATACTGCCTTAAAAGAGAGTCTATTCTCATTGCCAATTAAGATATTGAATTTTTCCTTTTGATTACTTGACAGTTTTACCCAAACTGCCCATGACCATCAGCAATAGGGATGCTGGATTTTCATAAACTGTTTTTTTTTGCTCTGCTGAAATACTACCTGAAGCAGCAAGTTAAGCCATCAGTGAAAACCAGGAGCTGCAGTTATTAAAAGGTCACACAAAATTTTATTAGAGCTATAACTGGGACTCTCCTGCTACAGACGACTCATAACTTATTTTTTAATGAATTTCAGTTAACCGTGAGACTCGTTCTTTCAAAACATTAGATCAAGAGTAGAAGGAGGAAATGCAATGTACGCAATTTGTTCTGGAAAATAACTTTGTTAATTAAGTTCAGACACTTTATACTACAAGACACTAGGCATACAGTCATAAAGGCATCCATTTGGACCTTTAAAATGCTTTCTGTAAGTTGCCAAATGCATGATGCATGCTGAGACAGAAGCACCTAAGGGCACAACATAAACAGATGAACAAAAAATTTATGCCGATAACTTATAATTTGCCAAGCCTATGAGGAATTAACACACAGGAGTTCTCCACTTAAGTGGAACTTAGTTCAAAGGAATGAGAAATATTTAAAGAAACCTAAAGGAAAAAAGCTGGAACTACACAGCATTTTTTTTATAGCAGTAATATGTTACAAAACTTATATGCCAAGGTGTCAGCTGACAGGAGAGACTACAATTCAGCCAAACATTCAAAATTGTTCCTTTAAAAATCATTGCTCCTTCTCATTTTAAACTACATATTCTAAAGGTCCACTGCATAATAACAGTAGCTTGCAAGATACTTGAAACACTAGAAATCTTACAACAAGATACAGTAGAGTATACTTTCAAATTTTTAGAATTTATTTTAAAAATGCTTAACTTTGAGAATGTAGTAAACATTCAATTATTTTGGAAGTGGTTAAGAAGTTCATGATAATGTTGCAAGAAGAGCCAAAAACCAATCCTCAGCAGAATCTGAATTTGCCCTATAATTCAGCCTACACTAACTCAACAGCTGGAATAGATTTATCTTTTGGATCACCCAAATTACTATTAAATCAATGCACTCTAGATTGCAGTATTTGTATAGAACTCAGCCATGTAACTTAACCAGTGAGACAAGAGTTCAAAGACAGACTAAATATAGTGCTGGAATTAAGAGCCAAATGGAATTTGTATTTTTGATACAGAAAAGGCGTAATAAAAGACAGCATTTTTAAGATGGACAATGATGATTCAAAAATCACAGAGTTCTCAATGGTTTGAAAGCAATGTCTGCTATGGAGACTGGATTCTTCTAAGTAAGACAGACATCTGTCAGCCAGCACAGATATAGAACACAGGGATATCAAGCCTTCAGATGAACTAGACAATCTCTCATTGTCTTCCCACCCCTTAAATCACAAATGACTGCATCGAGGGTTGAGTAACACTGAGGTTCAGAGTTGCTGATTAAATAAAAACAGCCTCCTCTCTTGTTCTGCAACAAACACGTGTGACTGGGGAACTGAGGTGGTTAAAAACACCTCTCTCCTTTTTGCCAGTTTAACTCAAACCAAGTCTGTTTCTCTGCTTTGTTTCACTGCGCATGAGCGCACACAGAAACATCAGCTCAAAAAGAGAAGAGGCAAAAGGGGCAGTGAAAAAGGACAAGGACAACAACTGCTTATATCCACACCTCACAAGAAGAAACACACAGAGTACTGCTTAAACAACAAGAAACAGCAATAAGATTAGTAAAGAAAGGTAGAACAGTCTATACAGCTGGAAAAAGCAGAGGAGCTTTCAGACACATTGCTGCTTTAGCAGATTAGACAAAGCCCAAGACAGAACAAAACTGCTCAAGGTAAACATGAGCATGCTAACCTTGAACAAGAACAGTTAGCACTTAGGCAACAGAGCGGTGTGTTAGCAACAGGCCAGGTGACTGGTCACTGATCCCTCCGGAAGAACACCCTGCAGTCAGGGACACAAGAATGCAGGAATACACAGAGCCAGAGTATCTCACTGAGGCCCCATGCTCAGTACGCAGCAGACACGCCTTCGTTACTCTCAGACATCAAGATAACAAAGCAGCATTTCCTGAGCAGGTGCACTGGTTACTACGTGCTGTCACCAGCCATACAATTAGACAACCCATAAACACAAGGACACTAGCTGTAGTATAGGAAATTACTGGAGGATACAGAAGCATCTTCACAGGCTTTCCCTGCTCTTATATTCTTCCAGTAGCATCTGCCATTGGCCACTCTGGGGAGACAATATACAGGGCTAAGTGGACACTCATTGGGGACATCAGTTCTTTCACTGTCTCTTAATCAAACACAAGTTCACACACATATAGAGTCTGCAATACAGTAATTCTGCTTCCAAAAAATGCACTTTTTCTATTTGAAGTCCAACAAGTTTGGGGTTATGCCTTCATTACGAGGCAACAAAGCTAAACATTTTCAAAAACCCTACTGCCTCATATGAACCTCACTGCAGTTTTACAATCAATAACTAGCAATGCCACTGAAAAAGGCACTCGTAGTCTGCTTGTTTTCTCTTCCATTCTTCATGTTTTTTGCCACCTCTAGCATCCATGTGGACACAAGACAGGTCTTTGAAATAATTCACCTTCTGCGTCCTGTCAAACCAGGAATTCTCCTTATAGTAGACAGAATTCAGAGTAGGAAGAGGCAGGTGGGGTTTATCAGATGACTACTAGACACACAGCTCGCTGTGTTTGCGACATCTGACAATCAGTTGGCACAATGCCCAGCAGATGCTCAGGCAGCAACCTCTCAGGGCTTCTAAACTACTTGGTGATTCTGCAAAATAAACCCCAACCCACAAAACAAAACCACCAAACAACCCAGCAATCCACTGAATCCACACTAGTACCGTAGCATATGGAATCACAGGATGGATTCTCTGCAGACTAAGGTCAGGTTGATGCCTAGAATTTCCATTGTTTTACTTTCTCAAGTGCTGTCAGATCCACATGCAAGGTCTGAGAGGCAGGCTGAGATGGGAAGTCAGTGATACAGAGGGAAAGGACTTAGGCATGATGGGAACAGGAAGAACTTGTTAGGCATGCACATAAGTCATGGCAGAGTCAGTCTGACTGGCACAACTTGTAAGAGTTTTGGAACTTACAAACGCTTCTACACTACTGCCAGACAATTCAGAAGTAATACATGGGAAGCCCAAACACTTGGCCTCACCTGACACCCTGGAGGTAACACGCAACGCCAAGACTTGGTGGAAGGAGGACAATCAATTCAGGGTAATGCTGAGAGCCTACCAGCTTAGTCAGCAAGCCCAATGGGAAAGACAAACACCAGGCACGCAGGGAATAGCACTGTATGTGACAAGACATTTAAACACTGAATGGCATAAAGTATTACAGAAGAGAAGCCAAATGAAGTTATGGCAGAAGTCACATAATCAAGTAATAAAGATGCACTACGAGTTCAGGGAAATTATAAAGCTGCAAGTTTAGGAAAGGTAGTAACAACAGGCAACTGAAATCTCTTGATGTAAAGTGAACCTTGTGACTCATCAGAACAGTACACAGAGATTCATTCCCCCTCCCCCCAAATAATGACTGCTGCCTTGAAAATTAGCGCTAGGACCTACCTGAAATGATGCCATTTTTAGTTTGATTTTGAATGGTACATTAAAGGACATTGATAGGAAAGTTGCTCAGTAGCTGTGTCCGCAATGCAATTATATTTCAACATCAAAGCTGAATACAGTGGGACATAAAATTATTTGGCACATGGATATTTAAGTGAACAGTATTTAAAAAAAAGAAAAAAAGAAGTAATTTGTAATGCTCCCAAACCCACTTCCCCTCAAAAACAACCCAAACAAACCAACCTAAACACACACCTAAACAGGAGACAGTGGGGAGGGGAACTAACAAAAGCAGCAAAACTCAGCATTATGAGATCAGGTAAAACATCATCACAGTTAGAAGAGAAAACAAAAGCAGTCCAAGGGACACATCAGCCCCAGCAACAAAAGCCTACAATCCTGCATGACTAAGTAGAGAAGTTAGGGAGCAAATCTGAGAGGTCAGCTTTTAAAAACAGAATGCTTGCCTAATGAGAACATAAGAGATTGTAACACAGATGGTAGGTCAAAAGTAAACAGTAAAGAACTTAACATGTTTGTGTAGCACCTTGCAAAGTTAATCAACTACATCAAAAGCAAGAAACCAACTAGAAAAACTAGACCAAGATGAAAAAGGGACACACCACCAGTGCAGAGAGGCTCGGGGGAACACTCTGTTCCCAGTCTTTACTGGTGAAGCAACTGGGGAGACACTCACACCTATCTTTATTGTATTATGTCAGGGGACAAGGCCAATTTGAATTAAGTACAGAGGATGCATTAGGTTGAATGAACGAGGCAGACTTCATTCCCCTGGGCCGTCACAGGACAGTTCCAAACCTGAAACGTGAAAGAGTATGCACAGCTTCTCCAAGAGAAAATCCTACCAAGACCACAACACTTTCCCCCTTCATCCTGGTGCCAGCTTACATATCCCTGTGAATTTGGGGACTGAGCTGTTGGATCCACTGAATACCTGGGCTGAACACCACATAATCTCATGGAAGGGATCACTGGGGATTATTTCGGAAAAAAATTGGTAAATGTAATCTTCAGCCACCCAAAAGGGGTTCAAGACTTTCCGTGACAACCTGCATATGCTTCTGCTACATATTGCAGGCTCCTTCACCACCTTAAAATCATAATGCAAAGGTTTACTGTATGTTGCAATGTTCCCAACTACGTGCTTTAAAGCACCATGATGTACCCAGATGAACTCAACGAGGGGGAAAAAAAAATCCCATAACCTTGTTTACCCTTATATTCCAGCCTGTAAGCTTTGTTCTGATGACTGGGAATTGGATGTAGGGCAAACAATTGGCAATGCTGCTAACAGCAGATTCACAAAAGGAAATCTGTCATTATGTGATTATTTTTTCTTCCATAGCTTTTGGATGCACTTGTAGGCACCAGTCTACCTGCTGATGGTGCCAAATCTAGAAAAAGTCACTGAAGTGAGTCCACAGGAAAAAAAAGAAAAAGAGAAAAAAGGCATCAGATTGAAACTCAAGTATTTCTCTCTTCTGCCATTAATAATGGCTAGTTGCAAAGGTTCCATCTCTTCCCAGACCACATGGGAAGATCCAATCCCTTAAGCCAGCTCTGGCATTTAGTGAGCTAAAAGACTCAAAAAAAAAAAAGTCTTTAAAACTCAGCAAAAAAAATAACCTAACAAAAAGCAGCAGAGGATCTGCTGCTGTCTTATCAAGCAGAAACAGCACTGCCAGCATACACTGATCAATGCAAGTAGTACAAGTGAGGGTGTGGGGCACATATACGAGGATGTTTTGTTTGCCATGGACATGCAGTCTCATCCAAAAGTTGCATTTAACTCACATTACTTCCCCAAACCAGCAGACTACAGTCAGAGCATTAATTATGCCTGCAATAGATTTGGTATGTGAGTGAAGCCAGGTTGTGAAACTGTGCTTCAGTTCTCTGATGTCAATCAAGTGGCTTGCAGGATACAAATATGCTACATAAAATAGCCAGCTATTCAACACTAACAGTACTATAGCAAAACAAAATTCTGGAAGACCTAGAATTAATCTCAAGCAAAGCAACTCCAATGTTTCCACAACAAAACTTAAACATTTCTTTCCAAAACTAAATATTCTCTCAAACACCTCATGAGATCCAAACAGTCTCTTGTAACTATGTACTGAACACCTTCAGTAAGATTCCTTCAAATGTCAAAATTGAATTTCAAAAACCACCTCACCAGACTGAAAACTCTGGAAAATAACCAGAGTGCACTTTAATTTTGATGCATTAAATCTGTGTGCTCATGTTTTGTTTTCTTTTTCTTTACTAGGTATCATTTGATGAAAGAAAAAAGCTTCATCTTCAAATTACAAAATACAAAATTACAACTGCACTGCCCACCAGCAGAATTTTTCATACATATCTATATCTACATATATCTGTATGTATGTCTCCTTTCAAAAATACTACCAGAAGTTCTCTGAAAATACCGTATCCTACAACTATGTCACAAAAATACACAGTATAAATTTGCTAGTTTTGTTGAAGATAGTTATTTGGTATACTACACAAAAATCTCCAAAACCTCACCACCTATGAGCAGATCCCACACAACCATAATTCAATTATTATTCTGGGAATTAACAGAAATAAAATAGCTGCAGACCAAGCCACTGACCAAAAGAGGAATATTATTTTGTTGTTATTAAATTTGTACATTAGTTAATCAGTGAAGTTTCTGAAGGTCGAATCAACGAGGATGTAACTTTATTTTAAAAGACCAAAGATTCAACCTTTCTACTCTCTACGCATTTTTAAAATCAATACACATAATGGTAGATGGCTTTTAAAGGACTGTGAAAAAGGCCATAAATCCCTTGAAAACAACAGAGGTCCAAGCTGTTCCTTTTTGGATTTCTCAGCGCAATGCTTCAAGGTGCCAGGTCTCCTATTTTCATCTCTTCCAAGGCAGAAGAATTTAACTGTTGTCTTGCTCCTCGACCAGACTCCAGGCTGCAACTCGTGTTTTCCACGTGTGACAGCTGGAGGTTGGCACCCATTTTTCTTTCAGTAACCTGGGACAGGTGTGTCTACACTGTTAGCAAGTTTTACTGAAAACCAAAGCATGGATTTACACACTTGGCTTTGTTCAGGTAGAGCCACTGGCACAGCACCCACCCCATCAACAGCACTCAGCTCTGTGCCAGACCACACACGAGGTGGTGGCACGTTCCACCTCATGGTGTGAGGTCAAACTCTTCCTTTAACCATCATTTCCAGTTTTACCTCCTTACAGGCTGCCACTCCCCTAAATTGCATCCAAGCCCAAAATAAAGGCAGCAGTGGCCAACCTTCAGCTGATGGGGGAAACCTCAACTGAGACAAGAAGGTAAAGAAGGATCACCATAAAAAAACATTGATAAACAATAACCATATTACCAGCTATAGAAGCAATGATCATGTACTATATCCCTTTGCTGGTTTGTTATAATGGTTTAAAAAAAACCAAAACCAAACCACAAAAATGACTCACCAAAACCCAGCTTTGCTTTAAAAGTTGTTCACATACCATAATTTTAAAACCTATCCATTTGAAGTCTAGTGACATTTCCACACAAGCATGAAAGCCCCAGCTCTCCCAGACACCTCAGGGTGAGCCTGTCTTTTCAGGTCCCTGTTACTCCCTTTCATAGAAACTGTGCTCCTAAACTGCTCCATCCCTTTGCTGTCATGAATTACTGTGCAAATAAAAATCCATTTTATTAGTCGGCTGAAGTCAAGTAGTAAAGTCTCCAGTATCACTACTTCAAAAAAATTACTCTTTAACAAATACTTTGTTCGGCATTTGCATCGTCATTTCCTTGAGTTTTATTTTGGCAATGTTTCTTATTAACAACAAAGATACTGTGTTCAGAAAAGCAATAACCCTGTTCAGTATGAACAGTTACTGAGTAATGGTTCCGTTCCAATCCATGGAAAAGTTGTTTATACACACAACATGCTCCAAATTCATTACCTCCACACAGCTCCCTTATTGACCAACATCTGCACCTATTCATCTCCACCTCAAAAAAATCACAAATCTAACTCAAACCAAAAGCAGAGTGGAAAGAATGGTCAAAGTTTCTCTGTCAAAGCAAAACAATTTATTAGAGAACAATCCCCACTCCAATGAACTCAGAGGGACTTTTTAAATTATCAAATCTATTAAGCTTACTATCAAAGGCAATGCATCATATATTTCTTATCATAAAGTAATCAAGATCTAGCTAAACTATTTGGATTACTTGACCCCACTAATTCTACTAGTAAAGCCATACTGCTTCAGAGAGAAGAAACCTTACACTCTAAATCTAAAACTTATTCAGTCTTTTTATAGCCTTTTGTTCTTCTGACAGTACTGGCATCCAGTTTAAAGAGTTAATTTGTGTCTTTGTCTTTCTCTTCCTACATACACATATATAAACACACACAAAGGTATATATACATACACACCTCCTCTCAGCCAAATTCGGTACCCCTCAGCTATTGTCCTGATCCTCTAAAGCAACCCAGCACTTCTCACCTTCCTTTGCAAGCTCATCTCACACTTCCAAGCATTCTGGCTGCCCTGCAAATAGAAAATGTCTTTCTCCTGAGAGCAGCAGAACCATGAAGTTTTACAAGCAAGCACTCAGCTGCTCTCCTGTACAATTGCATTTAATACTTTTCTGTTCTTACTGATAATTGCTCTTTAAAATAGCCACTTGCCCTTTACATATCTATAGCTTAATGAAGCAATAACTGACAATCAACTGGTAATACCAGGAAACCATTAAGGACAGAAACAAAAATTCCTAACTTACAGAGTCAGTTTTTATTTACTCCTGAAGTATAAGAGGTTGCTCTACAAAATACTGATTGCCACCCCAATTCTAACAGTATAGCCCCTCAGGTATGTCAGTGCATAGCACTCTGGTATCTCCCTCCCAACTTTGCCTCACTAAAATTTCATTATATTCTACCCTTGCTGGTGGAATGGGTGGGGTGTTGGAGAGGATAACTGGTAAAAGACATCACTTCTGGCTCCAGACATCCCAAACTGCAAGTGTCTGAAAGAAAAATACTTAGGGAAGTATCATTACACAGCCACTACTTATACCTTCCTTGCCACCCTACCTTCTCTTTCTGCTCATCTCCATTTCCAACACTCAGTAAATCAAGAGATCTTGTCTCCCTACAGAACCATCATTGTCTGGCTCTTGCGGGGCACAGAATGTATAACCATACCCTCCTCTCACTTCTGCAGCGTCCATAAAAAAAAACTGTTCATGTGACTTGAACAGAAACACTTATGGGAAACATTTTCTAGAGCAGAAATGCTTACACAATATTTCTGTAAGGTCTTGTCTTCCACTGGTGCTAGCAGACTTTAAACTGCCTGAACTATTCTCAGGGAAAGGATTCACTGAACAGTAGCCTAAAAATATGAAGGAGGATACCGTGACTATGAGAACCCAAATTGAAAAAAACTACTCCGAAAAGAAAAAAAAAATAAAAAATTGAAAATTCTGACTTGAGAAACAACAACAGCCTTTAAATGATTCAAGCTAATGTGAATACAACTGTGATTCATTTCAGATATAACGAATTAGTTTTAAAAAAGTAGAAAAAAAAAAAAAAAGGTAAGTGTATGCTTCCACATCGCCAATTTAGGGAAAAATATCCTGAGCTGAGTCTGGAGAGCTTCCTGGCAGGGTAATCCACTCAAGGGAAAGAACAATTGCAACAATAGCCAATTTCTCTCACTACTAACTTGACAAAGAGAAGTAGGTTGAGGTGCTTTACTTTTTTTCAGTAAGAACACAAGGTAGACCGATTGAAGATCTCACCCAGGCTACCCCACCATAATCACATGGTGAGGAACAAAACACAGGTCTTCCAAACCTCACTGCAGTGATTCATCCTTCAAGACCCACTTGCCTCCTCTAATAACTTGCATACAGAGCAGTTGGACAGAACCTGCAAAACTCCAGAAATACTCAGAGGTCCAATAGCCATTCAAGGGTTTTATGTAAGATTGTTTCTTTCTTTTTTGACTAATTCAATCACTTAAAAATAAATAGAGGCCTTATCTGTGGAACCATCTGAACATTACTGATCTCTCTGCAATGGCCTCTTCCAAGAAATTTCTGGCATCTCCAAAATCCTAAACTTTAGTGCCAAGATGTCAGAGACCACTCTGAACTGCCCTAATTCTCTCTTCTGGAGTAATTTCCATTAAACATTCTACACAAAATGACAATCAAGAAAGTATATAATGCTCATGTTGCCTAATTTTTGAATGTATGTCTGTGAACCAACCATTTAGATGACTACCAGAAAGAGTAAATATCTCTCCTTGTAGCAGCAGAGTGCTCATCATTTCCTCCACCCTGTATAATGTAAATACTTTAAGCTCAGGACAAGTAATACTCATCTGCTGCTGAGCATCATGACACACTTAAAGAGGAAGAAAACATACTTAAAGTAGCAGAATAGGGTAGTATGTAGTCTTTGAGTAGGTTATTCTAAGCCATCTATATTATATATGTAGGAAACCTGACATCTTGAAATTTTCCAAAAGGAAAAAAGGCAAACAAAAGCAAAACCTCCAGCACCAAACAACCTGAAGGACAGATTCATATTCTCCCAAGAAGAAATACTGCTGGGAGCTACTTTTTGCAGTGGCTTACATTTCTATGTTAAAAGCCCAAGTTGTCAAAGCACAGCAAACTGCAATCATTCATCCTTGAGGTAAAAAGAGACTACAATGGTAAGTGTACACAAGAATACTTGTTTCACTTGAATCTTTCCTGTGAATTAAGAAAAAGGTAATTTGTGTTCTATTTATTCTTCTTTATACCACTTCATTTTTAATGCTTGGTTTTATCCAGCATTCCTTCCAAATGAACAGCACTGATCCTTATCATCTTTCAACTTTTAGCCCCAGTATTTTAGAGGAATTCTGATATTACAGTGGGAAGTATCCCACAAAAGATTCCTGATTTGTCATGTGCCTCTTCCCTACATGTTTATTATTCAATTTCAGTTGAACTGAACAAGAACCCTGCTCCTATTTCTTCAGGAAGAGTGAGTCTAACCACTGCAACTTCACATTCTATCCCTTAGCAGGGATTGGTTTTAATACTACATTTCCATTTGGAAGTTCATTTGCTGCTTCAGTTTGGGTACAGAGCTTGTACAATGCTATATGGAAAGAATTTGCCTCCTATTGCTTGGCTTGCAGTTTTTCATCATGGTTTCATGCTGAAGCTCTATTCCTCTCACACTTAAGAGATCCTTCATTTGCAGCTACTCATGTCCCTTCAGGCACTGCAGCACTCTTTGAAGAGGGCTTCTTCCCTCACTACACCTCTTCTGTGGGTTTTCCAACCATTTGCTCTGCCTCCAGCACTCTCTCTGCAGATACACTACTCAGAGAAGGTTGGTGCAACACTTTCATCGTCTGTTTAATGTGACAGTCAAATTAAAGTAGTGAGGACTACAAAAATATTTTTTCCTCCTTATAAAGCTTACAAGGGACATCTATCTAGCTCACCATCTTCCCAAAAAGTCAATCTTTCAGCATGTTTATTTACACAGGAAAGAACTGCCTTGCAAACTTGCCACTCACTGGCAGCAGAACTTACTCTTTGTGCTCACTTACTAAGTAAGAAAGATGGTGTGGCGCCCAAATCTTATATTCTTTCAGTCACCTGGAAAAAGGGGCTGGAGGCAACCAGAATTAATTAGTTGGCTCGCACTGCTGTCTATCAGTGGATGATCACATACTTTTTTCTACCTTTCTTAATACAACTGAAACTCATGAACTCTGGAGCTTCACCCACACAGTTCTTATCTCTGTACAAAGTGCCACATGGAAAACAAGCGCCGTGTTTTAACTCTCTGGAAAAGTTAAAGCAGAAGTAATTCTGATGCTAAAGAAACATTTTGACAGGGATCCTTTACTCCTTTCTCTTCTGTTTTAAAGATGGACTCCAAGTACCATCCCGTAAAGCAGGCAGTGTCACGGATGCTGGAACCCATCATGAGCCAACAGAGCTTGAAGAGAGACATCTTTGCTGGCAGAGGGGGAAAGGATAAATTACAGGAGTATGTCTATGGCTCATCTATTACAATTACTACAGCCCAAGGTCCAACCTTGCCAAAATGCCACAGAGTTCAAGCTAATGGAAAGAAAGGTATAAAATTAGATTTTATATATCACTGAGAATTGTTGAGAACTCACTCTTTATAACACAGAAAGACACAAGTGCTCTGGGAAACATACAGATCTCTATATGGCTGCTGTCCCAGCGACCTTGCCACAACTCTGCGGAGCTGTTCTGCATTCCAGAAGATGTCATTCTCATGAAATTAGCACTTCAATAACCCTGGTTGCAATACTCGGTGTCGCAAAGCAATATCCATGTGCTCACAACAAGCACAACCTTCCAGGAAGCTATCAAAGCCCAGTCAGATTATAGAAACTTAAGGCATATCCTGCAAGACACAGACACAGGCATGCAGTCTGTTAGGAGACAGCAGTTCTGAAGACATGTGACAAATAAAATCTCACCAAAGATACATTTCTGGTCAATGGAACAGGAAGGTATCCCACTTAAAAAATTAAGCCCTCTACACTGATCCCTTTTGCCAACACCCCAGTTATGAAAACAAAAGGCTTTTTAAAAGGTTATACAAGTAGCCCAGGAAAGATGCCGACTGTTGTTTACAGTGCTGAACCAAACAACATCACAGCTGTTGGGTCAGTCAGCATATACCACAGCACTATCAAACAGTAAGGAAATGCAGCACTGGACCAACTTACCAGCCACATTCCATTTGAGAGCTATTGCACTCCCCAACATGCTTTGTTATCAAGGACATGTTTTTGAGAGTTCGTCAATTAACCTCAGTAGAACTGCCCCATCTTGTTATTTAAATGCAAACTCTGCAATGTTAAACTGAGTACCAATACAATATCCCACTCCATAGGAGCATAAACATCTAAAAAAGGTCAAGCATTTTCATAATACTTTGCTAATGAGGGTCAGGGCCTGACTGGACTTGTTTTGGCCTCCAGCCTAGCAACAGTTTCTCTATTGGTGAAACTCTGATCAGTCTACTATTATTTTTAAATAATTTGCATATTTCCTGCCTTCCATGGAAACTCTTGCCACATAATCCATCAGTATATGGCTCAGACAAGTAACACTCCTGAAAGACAATAATTTGATGCTATGGAAATCCTGCAGTTAACTAAACAAGTACTTCGTGTACAAACAGACAGCTTGGCATACTGAGCTTGCTCCATTAATTATGGCATGAGTCTTGAGAGAACCAAAAACTATGGACTAGATAAATATATTTCATTCACTGACTGGTCACAGTCTTGACCTGTAAACTAAGCAAACTGAGTTAGCTCAGGTTCCAAACTTTTGTTTCCTGGTTACCTCTTAATTGTCAACAACAACAACAAAGTGCCAGCATTAAATTTCTCTTGTTTTAGTATTCAATTCATGATAATATTACAATTATAAAGGTGTCACAAGAGACAATATATTTAACTCACAGCTGAAGCGGAGGCAGAACTGCACACTTTTAGCAACTCAAAATACTTGCATTCTTAAATCATTATACTTCTCAACAATTTCTAGGGAAGAATATTAAAGTTAGATGTACATGTGAAGTAAGCCAAATCCAGGCACAAAACATTTTCCACATAGGCAGACAGGTTAAGTGTCAACACCAATGTCAAAATTTGAATTTGCGTGAATATCTTCACTGGGAAAATAAAGTACAAGATAGAGTAAAAGAAAACATGACAAACAATATGAATGTAACTAAACCAAAGGAAGTGATAAAATGATGGACCAGACTCATGGCACAGGGAGGGGCAGTTGCTGACTCCTCTTAACCCTACAAGGGACATGAGAACAATCACCTTCTGCAGAACTAGTACTGCAGTGAATCAGAGCATTTATTATAACTTTGTGGTGGCTGCTTTTAGCTGAACAAACAAAACCAGGGTCCATCCTTACGACTGTCAGTAACGTAATCTCCTGTACTAATAGAAACTACCTCATTTAGACATAAGAACAGACAACTAAAACTTATTAAGGAAAAAGCCCTCAAATTACAGCTAACCTAATTTGGAGTTTACTGTGGCATTATTTTCCCCATTCATCAATCATATCAGAAGACAAATGCACTGGCAAAGGCAAGTTTTCTGAAGCTATACAACTGTATCCCTTTTCCCTCTCTGCTGCACCAAGATGCATTCACCAGTCCTGCTTTCAAATATGCAGGGAATTCCCTGCTGAGCACTGCCAACACCAGCAAAAACACACATTTTCTACTGCACTGTATTTTAAAAGTGCCTACCACAGAATCCCAATCTGAAAAAAACACCACTTTATACTCCAGCATTTAATATTCAACAGTAAAGACCCTGTTAAGTCAGAAGAAAATACTAAAGCTTATACAAATGCAAGACATACACATGAAAACCAGAGTGAAGTCAGGCACACAGACATGAAAGAACACTTCCCTGTCTGTGTGTCTCCTTGCTGTGTTTTTTGTTTTGCCACTGGTGTTGATCTTTAGCCATGGCCAAGCAATCATTATAGCTGTTGCGTCATGTTGGAGCGTGACAGTAAATACAAATTATTGCACAGTCTGCCACACAACAGTCTCCACTGCCATACAATCAAGTTCTGAAGAGAAAGAACAAAATTTCAAACTTCTGGCATCAAGAATAGTGAAGTCAATAGGTACAGCTGAACTCTTGAGTAGGGACTGCAGAGAAGAACACTGCTGTGTTTTTAAGACAATATGAAATTCATCCTTTGGAAAGCTTCCAGGCAAAGTTTCACAAAAATTCTTGTTAAGAAATATACACTAAAGCAAGCAAGGAGTCAAACGCAAAGTTCCAACTTTAAACATTACAGTAAGTTGCAGAGACTAAAACAGGAAGTCAGGCTGCAGCCAAGAAATTGAGAAAAGCATGAAATCCTATCCACTGCAAGCCGTAACATTTTTATTTACATGTACGTGTAAGCATATGTACACACCTACAGACAAGCCTAATCTTTCTTAAACGCCTTAAAAGAAAGCATCAGACAATTAACATTATGGGGGGGGAAAATCCAGGTTTGGGGTTGTACAGGAAGAGTTTAAGCTATTTCAATCTAAATTACCAGCAATAGATCACCACTAGTACCAACATATTATCAAGACACAGTAACTAAGGAAAAAAATTGGATGGCCAGCAACAAATTATAGGACCATTTCTTTACTACAGGGTCAAGTTACACTCACTTCGAGCAGAATCACAACTTTCTTTGAGAGTGGGAAAACTAATAGGCACAAGACTAGCTAACCCTGTATTTTTAAGCTGTATTGAATCGAAATGTTTCCAAACTTCACTAACAAAGTATTAAGGTAGACTTGAAAACACAATACAAAGGTTAGGGACATCAACATGGCAGTGTATCTGTATCTCTGTCCTGTAGCCAAATGAACAGTTGCTGCCAAATACTACCAGTCACCAACAAAGAAAGGAACAGATAAATTTCCATGTTAAGTCTTTAGGTCAAAACTGGATATCACCTAGAAAATAATTTAATACAGGGGCCTCCCATCACGGAAGATGGTGAAGCCATGCAGATAATTCCTGTAACAAAGAACATGGTAACCAGCAACACTTCCACTCATGCACAGGGCTGTCATCTTCCCTAAAGCACCAGATCCACCCAGGTATGCAGGGCAGCTACAGACACCACCTCCTGCCTCTGGCACCGTCCCCCTGCAAGCGGAGGGGGAAATGAGCAAGCCCTCACCCAGGCATTTGATGCAAGGTACTAGTGGTAAACATCTTTTCCAAGAGCTGCTCAGCCAGGTGGGAAACAGGGCACAGGCCACATCAGCCATTCCAGCTGCAAATTCCTGTTCTTGGTTGCCAAGTACCAGATAACAGGAGCAGAACAAATGATTTCCCTTTCAAATTCTATCAAGTACAGGTCCACCACTAAATTAATCCTGTTCACTAGCAGGCAACCTTCGGGAGGGGAGTATAAAAAGCAAACAACTGGCAAAAGAGTTAACCTGCTGGATTGCCACAGTGTCTTCCCCACAAAGATCAACTTGATGTTAAGATTTAGTAGGCAAGCTTAAGAGCTTGAGGCATGTGCTGTGCACGATCAAAAACTCAGAAAGGTGATTTCTGTGTGCCAAGGGAAATCTTTACACTGAGCAGAGATGTGAGATTCTTCAAGAAAAAAAGTCATCCTCATTCCCCACAGCACAACTTCAACCGAACTCCTCTTCACACACTTACGCTTCCCATCTTGTCACAAACTTCTTGCACTTCCATTCATTTTCCTACTAGAAGAAAAACAGCAGTGAGCCCCTTTACACTGGGAGGCAGCCCTTTTCCACCTCAGCAATGGAAGGTAGGATATGATATTGTTTCCACCGATCGTGGTGGCACAGGGTGTATTGCACAAGAACAAATCAGAAGGCAACCAAAGGGATGCAAGTTAGGAAAAAGAAGTTTCTCGCTCTTCCTTCTCCCTAAATGGGTGGACTAAAATGTTTTTACAATTCTTCCTACATCCCCATACTTTTCATTTCTGTGGACACTTCTAAAGAGAATCTGCTTTTAAACAACTGCGGTGTTCAGTAACTTTACTCATCAAACTGAGTTTCAAAAAAGTGTCTAAATGACACTTTGTCTATGAGAATTGTTTTCTGGATCAGCAATTTTTAGATTTTCTATCAGTGTGCACACTTCCAGCATAATTTCTACATGCCTTCTGCCCCCTGTAGTTTGAGAAGCACCACACTGGTAGAAGCAAAGCACATGCTCTGCAGAACATACCCCATGAAGAAGGGAAAGGGTGCCTTAGCAACTCAAAGTGAAGTGAAATACAGGCAGGAGAAAGTTCTTCAACTAAGAGTGAGAGAACAAAATGTCAACAGATCAACAGAGCCTACAAGATGAGAGGATGCCCGTGGCCGGACTTGCTGAGCCTATTCTCTCTGTTGGGGAGATTCAGTATCTTCCAGCTATCTCTTTTTGGCTCCGTGACTCACCCTCTCCAACCCAACAGCTCCCTTGCAATACTCATGACCAACACCCCATTCTCTGTGCTTTAGGAACTACAGAAATAGGAAAATGCCACCTCCTTCCTCCATGTATGGACTAAGTACAAAACCTGCACCCTTTCAAAACAGGCATGTCCACTCAATTCTACTAAATGCCCTGAATTTCCTGCCCTGATGCTGTCCTCATCTTGGAATCAAATAGAAAAAACCAGATGTGTCACAAACAGGTTTTGTTCTAAAGACAACATGCCAGAATCCTTTATTCAAGTGATTCAGCCACCTGCTTTTCTTTGATCGTGCCCAGTTTCATTGTTCAAAGACCTGCAAGGAATATGAGTCATGTTTGTGTCAGGACACCCGTTCACAGGTCTTTCATCCTCCCTTTAATAATGTAATTAAAAAAAAAAAATTGCTAGAATTCACATAACCCTTAGACTACTACTCTTAGAACAGATGTTTCAGTCTGTGGACAAAACCTCCAAAAGTATTCAAGGCAGAAAGCTACAATACACATTCACTAAAAAACTCTAGTCCTCATTCAGGTTTTTTTTGCTGTACAGGATGAAGCTCAGCATTAAAGGTAACATCCTATCTTTGTGAGCTACCCAATTATCGATAAGACTGCCTGCAAATCTTGTGAATGCTAGAAATCATGCTGCCTCTGAATACTTAGGAAGAGCAATTTATTCACCGACCTAGAATTTTACATGCAATACTGAACAACTTTTTCAAAGTTGGTTCCCCAACTGCACAAACATAATCAGCTCACAAGGCTGCTGAAAGCAGCAGTTCTGCCATCTGTCTGCTTATTCCCACCTCACACTTGTGCGGGCACAAGTGTTTGTGAAGCCATGCAATGATCTAGAGAGAACCAAACTCTGAAAACTAAACATTATATAAAATATAAAATTATCATTAGATTGTTTCTTGACCAGTGTAACTGTGCATGCTCGTGCAGGCACAGGAATAAGTAGAAATTACATTCCTAATTTTAAACGGTAGTGCCATTTTCAGAAGTCCATGCATGCAGCAACTTTTCACCAATTCTAGCAACTAAATCTGAAGAACACTTGAACATGTAAGAATTTCAGAAAAATTCAAATAATTTTACTTGATTTGCTATTGTATTATTGTTAAAGTAAGAAGTGGGAGAAAAAAAGGGAAGCGATTTGTTGCTTATTAAGAGAAATCAAAGTGCTTAATAGAACACATTTCTGTGTTGAGACCTTCCCCCCTGCCTCAGTTTCCTCCACAAATAGAACAGAGACAGTAGCACTAATCTGTTCAACTAAACATTCTGCAACACAAATTAAAAAACATAACACCAAGGTAATATTGTTACAGAGGGACACAGACAGAATTCAACTCTCTTACAGCAATGAGAGAGTGAAACGGCACAAAGCTGATGTTGCAACCTACAGTGGTCTGGGATGGAGAACAGATACAGGACAATGCACAGCAAAATGGCTACTCCGAGCAGCAATTCCTAAACAGTTGGTATCTACAAAAGGACAGACATGGATTTGCAAAAGACCTGGGTAAAGAAACTCACAGTGGAGTCTCCCTGCCCTCCTTTCATTATTGGTACTCTGATGAAATCACATAGGAGTTATGAAGAGCATATAGGGAAGACTTGCTGGGGTGGCAGGTTAAGGAGGAATCCACAGAGCTGGGTTGTCATGACAGCAGCTGAAAGTATGCAAGAGATGTATAGATCCTGGGTGTTAGAACAGCAGGGACTACAAATAAGATCATTAATACATTACATTTTTAAACACCAAGAAGCATACACCACATCTCATTAATGAAACACAGACTGCATGATAACCGTTTGCATTGGTGAGGGTGCACGAGGGTCTAGGACATACACAAACCACTTGTATTAAGTACGATAGAGCACAGGTTCTCACAGACTAGACAGTCATGCTGTACATAAGAGGAAAGAAGTGACATGCACTCTGGTGGACCAATGCACTCGAACTTCAGCTGGAGCTTGGAAACTCACCACATGAGCTCCATCCCATTTAAAAGCAAAGCAAACCAGCGGAAACTCCTTGTCAACAACCCCTCACGTTAACTTTGCATTCAAACGGACTTGGAACATGTAGCGACTCAGTAGCTCATCGCAGCTGAGAGGCAGTAACTTCCTGTCGGAGAAGTTACTCGCGGAGTGCCTGGGCTGGCTCGGCAGCAGCACGGCCGGCTCAGGGCGCACGCTGCAGGGGCGACACGCCGGGCACCGCCACCCGGGCGGGTCACCCCCGAAGGCAGTGGGCGCACACCGAACAACAGTGGCCGGGGAGGGGAATGAAACAGGCCCTTGGTGGAAACTCTTGCAAGGAAGCTTTGGGAGGCAGAGGAAGGATGGGAGTAACAGGTGTTTATGTGATCTGTTCAAAACTCCGGGAATTTGATGTGGTGGCTTACTCAGGGACTCAGGATGTCTAACGCTGGGTGATCTTCAGCAAGGACTCTGCACGGCTGGAGACCAGAGTAGCCTTTACGAGTGCCTGGCACAGGGAACGTACAGGTACACCAGTGCTCACAAATCCGGGACTCGCACGACAGGGCTCCGACACTGTACTCACCATCCAGCACTGGTGAAGGAGAGGCCCGCGCTCACGCAGAACACACGGACAGCGAGAGGCTGACTAGTGCCGGGGTCCCGCTAGGGGCTATCGGTGAAATACGCGGGGCGCGGGCAACTGGGGCGCCGCCGAGCGCAGCCCGCGGAGCGGGCACTGCCCGCGGGGACGGCACAAAGGCGGCCGCTCGGAGCAGGCGCTGCCGGGTCAGGGAGCACGGACGGAGGGGGAGATGGCAGCGGCGAGCCCCGAGGGGCCGGGCGGGGGTCAGGGAGCGGGCGGGCGGCGCTCCCCGGGCGCGGGAAGGCAGCGCGGCTGCGGGGGCGCCCGCGGGCCGGGCCCGGGACCG